>WEKX01016686.1:78287-239067 GCA_013390025.1 Pitta sordida | reverse complement strand
CCCCACCACGGCCCCGGAGCTTCCCAGCACAGAGGCAGTGCAAACATGAGCAGTGGCAGCAGCCTGGTGGCAGCTGGGGAAGCAGCTGGGCCAACGGGGAGCCCAGGGATTGTCTGAGGGGGGTCTTCCCAGGNATAAGGAGGGTAGAGGGGTGGGGAAATACAGTCATGCCTCGCTGTATTGTGACCCCTCCATAGTGACCTTGCTGGTTTGTGAGAAATTTTCCCTGCAAATCTGCCTCAGTGGTTCACAGAGTTTCCCAGCTTACACACGTGCAGTGCCTCTGCTTCACCAAGGGCAGTGCCAGTGCTCCCCTTGGGGGCCTGGCCCCGCGGGGAGGGGGCACGGTGCCTCTAGCTTGCCCTCTGTGGTGTTTATAGTCCCGTGGCGCCATGCCCTGGTCCCTGCCCCGCTCCTGTATGTCTCCATGCCCAATCCCTACCGCAGAAGGCTTACGCCATGGTATGCCCCAGGTGGCTGCTGAAACCCAGCACAGCACTGCCAAAAGTCACGCTGTCCCCTGTTACTCTAAGCCCAGTCGGGGGACTGAACCCTGCTGGGCACGTGAACCCTGCTGCACAGCCCAGCTGTGGCAGTGGTGGGGCCAGCGCTGTGTGCTGGGATGGGGCAGCAGTGGGATGTGCCACAAGTTAAGGTTTCCCAGGCTCCAAGAGCGCTGATCAGAGCCCCGGGACATCCCCTCCCCACCACGGCCCCGGAGCTTCCCAGCACAGAGGCAGTGCAAACATGAGCAGTGGCAGCAGCCTGGTGGCAGCTGGGGAAGCAGCTGGGCCAAAGAGAAGCCCAGGGATTGTCTGAGGGGGGTCTTCCCAGGCAGAGATGCTTCCCTTTGCTCCCCTGTGCTGTGAGAGCCTGTGGGGAGGAGTGGAAAATGCTCCCCAGCGCTCCTGGTTAGCTGAGGGTGAAGCGATGGGCATGGCCTATATGCATATTAATGATCCATGCATGTTTGCGAATTAGACGTTTTGTGAGACCCTGGGAAGACTCGTTCCTCGCAAAGTTGGAGGTATGACTATATATCTCAGTTCAGAAACAAGAAAAGCCCAAATTTCAAAACGTTTTCTTCTGAAACAAAGTATTTTGTCTTGTAAATTTTTACGAACAAAGTGACATAATGTTACCATCCTTTTCCTGAAATTTCAAGGACAAAGATCTGTGTGCCAGATATCAGGTCTAGAACGTATGTACTATGCTGTTTTGATGCAAAATACACTGCAACAGTTGTACATAGGCAAAGAAAAAGCCAGCAATTTCCGGACTTCCAGACACATGGCTACAAGTCTCAAATTGTAACTTGATGGTGTATCTGGGAGGAGGACAAGGCTTGCTGAGGGACACTAGGTCATAGGACAGCCTTAGCCTAGAAATGCCAATGTCTAGAAAGTCCCCAGTATTTCATCTCTTAGTTCTTTTACCTTGATTCCAAATACAGTCATACCTTGCATAGTCACGCTCCCAGTTTCGCTTTTTCAGATCCTTGTGGAATTTTTCACCGAAAACTCTTCAATTTCTTGTGGAGTTTCCTGGTCTATGCATGCACAATACCTCCGCTTCGCTGAGAGGTGCCACTGACACTCCCCTGTGGGAGTCTGCTGTGGACCAAACACATCTGGCTGTGCCCCGGATTCTTGGCTATTCCGAAACACACGCCAGCAGCAGCACTCAGACTCTGTGCTGTCCACTTAGGGGAACGATTGGCTGTGGGCGGTGGGGGTGCAGTGTGTGTGGCTGAGGTCCCGAATGGTGAGGGTGACCATGGCTGCTGCCAGAGCTGTGGGCAGGGAGCCCTGTCCTGGCCCTGTCCTGGGTGCTTCTCAGGGGGATGGGATGACTGCACTGTCTCCACAGGAAGAGCCAGGGGGAAGCAATACCAGAGCTGCAGCCTCTCTCCACTTCACTGGCCTGGGTTGCCTACTGTGGCCGAACGGGACCGCACCACGTCACAGAACTACACACCATGTCCACGAATCGCTGAATAAGATTCACAGAGAAATTTTACACAAATCACTGAAAACGTGAATGAGAAGGCACAAATGAGCAAGGTATGACTGTACTGCATATGTGCAGATTGGTATGTCTGAAGCTCAGCCTTGTTCCCATGTGCAAAATGTGTAACACATATTTTGTGAAAGGAATACAGAAATACAAAAGAAAAATCCAAAGGGAGGGGTAGGAAACCATCCTGACAGCATAAGCCTAACACAAATGTACTTCTACAGCTGTAGGTCATAAGAGACATACCACAGACAGTGAGGAACAGAGGCATACCAAAGCTCTAGGAATGCTTGACAAATACAAGATGAGAAGGTGGCCTTATTCAAAGTGCTGAAGCTGAGCTGGATCTAGGCAGCCCAGGTATGACGGCTCCTCTCTGGTTCACCTTCTGGTTCAGGGGATAAACCAGCCAGCCCTTTTGCTGGTACAGTTATACACATCTCCAATTTACAAGCCTCCAGCTGAGAGAAGTCAGATATTTCCTAATCCAGAAAATTACACATATATAGTGCTTTTTTATTACAGGCTTACTTTATCCTGCTGAATTTACAGTCCTCAAACTGATGAAGAATATCCATCTTCTCAAGATATAAACAACAGATTATGGAACTAGCATAATCTGACAGCATTGACTTATCATCAAAAAACTCCTTTAAAAAAATATTTAGCATCCTGAAGGATGAAAGAAAGTACAAGAGCCAAAGAATCTCTTTCCATGCAATGGTACTGCATTAATGAAAACAGTCTGCAAGAACAAAACTCAAAGCACTCTACTTCATTAGATTTATTTCCGTATTTATGGGAGAAACCAGTTTTCTCCTACTTAATGAAACCTGATCATAGGAGAAACAACATTACCAGACAGATTACAGTGAAGTCAACTATTTTAACTACTTTGTGAATCATCCTGTTTTTATCCAGTGTAGATTCCCAGTAAACTTTTGTCATCATCTGGATGCTAGACAGCATTCTGGGACACTAAGAGATTTCAGTAACATACCTTCAGAACCACAAATAATTAATGCTGGTCACGTCAGCATTAGTTGAGAATTTGTCACCGACAGTAAATTCCTGATCTTTCCCTCCTGTAGCCTAACAGGAAAGCACATTACTTTGTTTACTACTAAGAAAACTTCCTCCGAATTTCAGTTTACAAAAGCTACTTTAAAGCAATCACAGATTGAAAATATAAGGCCATGATCTTGAAAACAACTATGTACACTTAAGAACATGCAAGGCAGAACCCAGGTCCATTTCCATTTAAACCCATGATCCAGACACATACTTTGTGAGCATGCATCTAATTTCTGTGGACCTAGCTATTCTTCTGGATAGGGCTGAAGTTAATCCAATTTTCAGAAGACTTATAACCACTTTTCTGAGCTGAAGTCTTATGTATACATTTGGCTTGAAATGGTTGCTCAAGTCCCGTTAATGCTTGCTGCAATTTGAGCCTGATTGCGACTCATCAGGACCAGAATTCCACAGTCATGAGGATGTTTTTATTTCTTTCTTACATAAAATGTTGAAGACTGCCCAAAAGTGGTATCAAAATTGAAGATTTTGAGTTCCCTCAGATAAGATGCTTCTACCCCACAATAAAATCCCCAAGGTCTTATCAGATATACTTGAGGGTTTTTTCTGATGATTACTGTTAAACTATTGACAAATCTCACTTACGGCAAATTCCTGATTCGCCTAAAAAAAAGTAACAAGTTACTTCTGAGGAACAGAGGAGCAAAGCACACATGAATGGTCAATGATTCCTACTCTCTCTTGGTATCATACTCAAAGTCTTCACAAACATCAATCTCATAAGACTTTCCTGGTAAGTCAAGCTCAAAAAGAAGTAGAGCCTGTCTGAAAGTTGTAACACCAAACCACCTACTACACCTACAGAACCAAGCTGACATTGCTGTGTATTCCTCCAAGTCCTTGACTTTCTCTGTCAAGTTTCAAACGGTTCCCAGGCAACTGTAACAACACGGACTCAATCACTGCCTGTTTGCTGCTCTGCTCCATCTGCTCCTCCTTGGCATCATCTCAAAGCGGATGTTTCTGGTGAATAAGTAACATATCCGGGGTTCAGAGAACTTGTTTATGTATGTCTGACATAGCGGTAAATTAAACTTCTTTGCTGAAAGCTCACGGCTGTTCTGAAACCCCTGAACACAGCTGTTCTAATCCCCTCGACGTTACTGTTACAGTCACTTAGAAATATTCTTACTTACGCTTGGTTAGAAAAAATTAACTCAGGTCCACCTTCCCTTTGTACTAAACACTCAGATGAATGGATTTTCTTTAAGTTAGGAACTAAATTAATTTAGAAGTATGGTTACCAACAAACTGATATTTCCTACTTTACTTTCAATGCATGTCAGTAGCATATAATGCTACTGTATTATATAATGCATATAATTGTATACGCACACATATACAATATTCAATGACATTACACTTCCAGTTAGGGTTGACCCAAATCCTGCAGGGGAAATGGGGTAGGAGGACTGACTGCAGAACTCTGCTGGTTTCTATAACCCAGGGAATTTAGGATTAGCAGATATCCTGGCTACATTAAGCAGGAAAATGTATTTTAAAACCACTTAATGTCATAATTTTTATAAAGATTTTGAACTCCTACACAAACATTTTTCACTAATACAATTTGACTGTCACATTAAGAGGCTATTTCTTACATTGGAGAAATTTTTCCAGAAGCTTTACTAAGTTCATCCTGACACACTGAACAAGTGTTGTTAACAATCCCCTTGAGCAAAATAAGAGCTTTGATCAGGTCTGCACCGCTCCATCCAGTACATGATCTTTTTATAATCACGCTGATACCTTCTGATAATTTATTCCTAATTGTTATGATTTATGTCACCTCATGTCTCAAATTCATAAACTAATCAAACAGAAAGCCAGACATTTTAATATGCTCTTTCAGGATTCTTGAAAAGTTTGGTTTAAAAAGAACTGTTCTGCTTGAGTGATGTCAGCATCACTTAGACTCGATTCTGTGACAACCTTAACCCAAGTGAAATGGCTCATCAAGTGACAAAAGTGCATTTTAATCAACTTTGCTGGTCTTTGAACAGTCCACCTACTTCAACACAGCTGCAAAGGTCAACTTTAAGGAGAAGCAGTGAAATCACAGATTAGAAACTATCTGCTTTTGTGATGTATGATTTTAAACTTCTATTCCTTCCACTGAATTTCCACTCTTTGCTTGCATGCCAACTATTAGTTATCAAAATGGTATAATATAAAAAAACCTGTGAAACCTCTAAAACCACATCTGAATAAAATATCCTTGAAGGCTTTCCCGTCTGCTCCTCCAGCTCTGACACTTGAACAGAAAAATGAAAAAGTAAAGCCTCTCAGGAGAAATTCAGCAAAACTTCACTAATACCAAAATATCAAGAGGAGGATTTTCATCTGAATTAGTACTTTGCTAATTCCAGCTGGCAACAAATCTCACTTGTTCAAACGTGTTTAGACACATAATAAATAAAAAGACTAAAAAGAAAAAAAGAAAGGCTCAAAAGCATGTCCTGAAGTTTAAACAATTCCTGATATTTTCTGGATCAAAACCAAAGTCACATGCCAGAGCTGAATGGCTCTCCTGGGGAGTGCCTGATATTCACTCTTCTCTTGTTAAACTAAGAGAGTCTAATGGTTGCAGGAGACAATACATCACTTGTATTCCTTACTTCAGTTGCTTCTTCTTTGGATGCCTTGTAATTCAAATATCTCAGCACCTCTTCTGGTGATATACTAGATTAATGCTTGAATACCTCCATTGATTTTATGGATTTTGGCTTTAAGCCAATGGGTTTGGCTCATTTCATCCTTTAATCCAGTGAACCTTTATGCATATGATCCGAACTATGTGTAATACTGAGTCTCCAAAAATCCTGATGCAAAAAGTAAGTCCTTACTTATACTGCATTTTCAGGCCCAGAGATGAGTATAACCAGAGGCAAGAGGGAGAGTGGCACAGTGAAGGACAACTATAGCAAGGGTAAGGGCAAAGGGAATTGTATGTAATTACACAGGTATGTAATGACCCTTGTGGCTGCTGAAATGCAGAACTTACGTTATTCCAGAAAATCTGTGGGTCATATGCACAAAAATATGGTCCTTGAAACAGTCTTGGCTCCCCCACATCTGCAGGAGCCTCTGCCAACTAGGGAAACTTCCATTAGCCTTCCTGACATCACAGGCCAACACTTACATAAATCTCACAAGTGGGAAAAAAAAAAGAAAACAAGATATAAAACAGAATATTTAACCTTTTGACTTTATGAACTATTTCAGCTAAATGCCAAGAATGAATTATACAAGTATCAGTATTATAGTATCATTCTCTTCAGACTCAAATTTAGAAGCAAGGCTTTATAGTCTCTGTGTGAGCATAATGCCCAGAATGTCTGCTTCGGCCTCACATCACCTTTAAAACAGTGGCAGAGGGTTTATTTTCTTGAGTACCTAGAAGCTGATCATGGAGAGAACACAGGGAAAGGTCACCATGAAAAAACCCCCACAACCCAACCAAAAAACCATACCACCAAAACCCCCACAAAAAAGCACAAAAACATTATGCTAAAAACTGCATGGGATCTGTATCATTATTGTCACAGGGGAAGAAGGATCAATTTAAGGAGAAACTTGTGTGCTACTTTCACAGAAACTTATAAGTACAGCGATCTCCCGCATATTCACAGCTCGCATATCCGTGTACTCAATTAATCACGCTTGGATTTTCAGTGAGTTGTGAGACCGCACACATGCGCAGAATGTCCTGGACCCCGGATTTCGTGGCTGGGAAGCACCAAGGGGCGCTTCCTCCGCTTTAATGAGGTGCTACAGTGTGAGCCACACTCCCAGGACCGCCCCTCCAGACCTTATTCGTGGAGGGTGCGTGGCTACAGGTGGGGAGTAGTTGAATATTCATGGATTTGGTATCTTCATGGATTTCATAACTCGCGGGCCCTGCCCAGTCCTGACCCCCAGTGAATTCTGGGGCATCACTGTATTTGTGAGCAGATGTACAGCTCCTTTGGCTTCATGCAAGTCCTTGCAGGAACAAAGCACATTATGATCTGCAAGAACTGAGGTAGAAGAAAGGGAGAACTGTATTCCATTCTGTTCTTTTAAACAAGGCCCCCTTGCATTTACATTGATGGCAATGGATTTGTGGAGCTCAGTAAAAGTAGTGTATTTATGAACCTTGGTTTTCCTTCCCAGAAATACTGCCCACCAAAAGGAGGATAACAGGTTCCATTAAACTCACTGCTTCAGTGTTGTGTAGCATCACTATGCCTTGCTCTGTAAGTTTTCTAAGTGAGAAAGGGAAGTGATTTTGACTCTCTTACAGGACACTGTAATTGTATCTTCTTTTAAAATACGCAAATGAAATCCTTACATTTTACCAGTCTATGTGCAAATATACATTATCAAAGCTAACTCAGCAAGACTTAAGGGGGCTCTGTGCCACCATAATCCCATGTTAAAACAAGACACCCTTGTCCAGGTGAAATAGCACACAGAACACAACAGCTTCTCACCTGATCAATGTAGAGTGCATGAAGTTTATGCTGTTCAGTCACTAACCTTTTATTTACCAGGTTACTAGTCTGTATTTTCCAGAATGAAACCCAGTAATTTTGCAATAAAATTTTAACTCCTATTAAATTAAATTTTCACTCTGGCACAGCAATTTAGTGGCACTAAATACTGAAGGAAGATACAGCAATGAAGAGTGAACCATTTATAATGGAATGTATTGATCGAATTATTTTCCTGCTTTAAAACATATATGCTCATTTTGGATACTCCCAGAAGATATCACACTCAGAACAGCAGATACCTAGTGTGGAAATAAGTTTTGAGTCACTGTAATTCACCTTTAAGTACTCTGGCACCAGTAGACAGGATTTGATGATATTATTTTCTATTGCAAAATGCATCATGCTCCTCAATATTTAAATCCTGGGCTGTTATTAAGGACTAAGGAAGATATTCATCACCAAAATACAGATCTATGTTGGCATGCGAATCCTCAAGCACGATGAGCAATTGAGGTGTTAACAACTATGAGGTAAAAGTACTCAAAAAAGCAGACACCTGGGCAATGCAAGAGGTAAGGAACTGTTTCCCATAAGGAGATATAAAGCAAAAGAAGTTCTACAATTTTTTGTATGTACAGAATGTGAATAAGCAGTGATAGATGGACACAACAGTCTGAACAGAAACTCATTGCCACTTGAATTACTTAGTATAAATCATCACTTGTTATGCTTTTTCCTCAGCAGGTTCATGCAGGTATTGGTGGGCAGGTAACAGTTTGTAATCATTCTTCCAGGAAACAGCATTAGCAAATTGCAACTGGAGGAAACCTAGCTTCAGGATCAGAATCAAGTCTGTGTAAACCAAATGCAATGTCTAAACAATTAACTACCAGTCATGATCAGTTCTGAGAAATACATTGGCTGACAGAAAAGTTCACTACCCCTGAACTTGGAAGCAAACCAGCAAAATAAAATCTTGACCACTGACCTCTAGTACGAAGTTATTTCTTTTCCCTGTCATGCTGTGGTGTGTTATATTACACCCTCTAACACTTCTTTGCTGAATTGGAAAGCCACATTTACAGTATCTTTCACACTTTCCTCAGGACAAACAATTTTTTCCTTCTTATCAGTTCACCTAATTGCAAAACTGAAGTTAGGCAAATATTGTTCTGCTGAATAATTTTTTAATGTAAGCTCAATAAAAGAGTTAATCTAAGGAATCATACACGATTTTTTATTCTTTTCCCTTCCATTAACAGCCTCAGAGAGAAGCTAGTATGTCATGTACCTGCTGCCCTGTAGGAGGTGTAATGTGCCACAGGCAGGTTTTATGATACAGTGGAAGATGACTGAATTTCTGAGTTCAATATTACCCTCACTGTTCAGTATTTCCTTGATATTTAATCAGTCTTGATCCTTTCTCCTTATGCACCTTTCATGAACGAAGAGGTCTAATAACTTTTCCCTGATACCTAGACAAACCTGGGCTCACTGACAAAATTGGATTCCAGCCCCTAATTTAACACACTGCCTTAAAATCTGCATCAGCAGGCAAATCTGGCTTACCAAAGATGTAAAGGAACCCATTAGCCTTCCCAGAACTTTCTAAATGCAAAGCTCCATCTCTCTTCCTAAACATGGAATACAACATAGAACAGATTGTATAAAAGACAATTCAGGTGAATTCTCAAAATCCTCTTTTAAAATACAACCCTATCATGTTATACTCCTACAGTCTCCCCACTTCTCCCCCCTGCCTCTCTCCTTTTTTCCTATTGTTTGCCAGATGTCATGGTTTCCTATTTATGTTGGTGGTGAGAATCTATGGGTTAGATTGTCTCTTCACAATCTGCCTGCTGGGGGTCACAAAAGATCTCTGACCTACCTCATATTAGAATCCTAATTAGCTTTAGGTCTGTTACTGCTCCGGAAAGGGCGATGAGGCTCTAGCACCAGCCAAGGATACGGAGAAGACTCACTTAAATGCACAGAATGCAGTTAAAAGCAGACATACTTTCACTGGAAAAAGTAATCTGCTCTTTTCAGGCTTCACAATTTTAGGAATTGCCTTCAAGTACAATATTTGGGGTCAGAAAAATTATTTTCTAAAGGGTGTGTTTCTTCAATGGTTGCATTTTGTACAGCAGTAATTATCACAAAGTGCAATTCTGCACAGCATTAGTGTGTGTAGGAGTCACAGAGGAGTAAGAAAAGTCAAGCTGACAAAACACTCTATCCGTAAAAAAGCGAAAATGTTTCTCCTCAAGCAAGATTCATATACTAATCCTATCAATACCTGTCTGTTTACTTAACTTCATGCACAGAGTTGGAAGTAGCAGGAATTTAATATGTATGCAAATATCACTTTGGTTTGCATTGTACTGTTACTTGAACCTACCTTTTCCTTGATATTTACAGGAGAATTGATTTCTGCCATCTCTCTTCTGGTGGGAATACTGTGAAACAAGAAAAAAAAAAAAAAAAGAGATCAATTTATTTTAAAAGTGCCACACAGTCATGAATCCAGACAGAAGGCATACCATGCTTTTCCCAGCCATGTCTCTTGGACCCTATTTGTTATTACTTGATAACTCTGAGGCTTTAAAGAAGAGGAATAACTCAGATGAATTCAACAGCTCCTATTTTCTCATTCACCAGCATCCTCAATTTTTGCTGGAAAATCTGTCAATTGATCCAGCCTTAAAATGTAGCTAAATGTGCCAGGAGGTTGGGTTGACAAGTGCCACGTGGCTGTTTGTTGGTTTGTTTGGTTTGCAGGATTCCCCCCCCCACCACTAATTCAGAGTATTTAGTTACACAGCTCCTACTGAAAATAACAGGCATGAAAACTAGGGCACGTGAATGGAATTTGCAAGTGATTAAGAAGCCCTGCAATATGCTTTCTATTTCCAGTTATGTGGCTGGGTGAGAGACTCTACCACGTGATGAAGAGTTAACACAGGGAAAGGAGTTCAGTTGCCTAATCCTGCTTCCACCACAACCAATCACCTTAAATTTCTGTAAGGATCAGGCTTGAATCTTCATATTTTAAAAGTAAGTCACACACAAAGAATTACAGCAACAATTAAGTCAAACAGAATAACAGATTGGCTTGGTCACCACCTTTAACTCTTTCGTATACTGATAAAAATGCATAGAAGCACATATATGAGAATGAGCACTTAGTTCATTCTCAAGTTTTTAAGTTGAAACACCTCCTCCAAAAAAGGAGGAAATTGAACATTACTGTGTGGACGNATTCTCAAGTTTTTAAGTTGAAACACCTACTCCTTTTTCCCATTGAGCATTACTGTGTGGACTGACATATGTGTTCCAAAAGTTCTTTTAAATCTCTTTTAATGCACTTAATCCTTCCTCAATTCGTTCTTTGAAACACAGAACTTTAGTGGGGTTCAAACTCTAGAAATAAAGCACTTCTCTTACAGCATCCACTGACATCATTTATATCTTGTAATTCATTTCTGTATGCATCCATTTTCTAACTAGAGATGAGATTCAAGGAAACATACTTCCAAAAATAACTTCTATTGGAAGAACAAAAAGAAATTAATTTGAGTTTTGATCTGACGAAGAGCAGACATCGAACTACAGAACTCCTCTAAAAATAAGGTGCAAAAAGAAAAAAGTAACCATTTCCATTGACAACTACTAAAAAACCCATGCTTGAAATGAGTAAGGTTCCTCCTGCCATCTCCATTTTACTATACCATGAACAGATGCTCTATCAGAACTCACAATACTCTAAACCTGTCATTAGTCAGTGGCTCAAACACTTTGCCAAGACACTGAGCTGGTGTCTCACTACGTTTGGTAAGACTTGTCCCTGGCACCTGGGCCCCTTTGCCATCTGAATGCCTTACAGTCTGCTGGCATCTCAGAGCAGAAGGCTCCCCTCCCCGCCTCTCTTAACATCCAGAATGGAAGAGCTCAAATTAGTGTCTTTGTCAAATTCACCCAAAGACTATAAGCAGAGTTAAAGTCTGGGCAGGGCAGGTAGGAAGATCACACTTGCTTGCAGCAATTCCATTTCCAATATTTAATGTGTTCCAAAACTAAAGGAAGGCATTAAGACATGACTGCAGTCTGTAGTTTCTATATAACATTTTTTAATATACTTGCTGTATTTTGCTGTCAGCTATTTCTCATGCCAAATGGGCAAAGAACATGAGCTACAGGTAATCAAATTTCCCATGCAGACTGGAAATGTCTGCTCTAAAATGACTGTTAATCTTCATCTCCCTTACTGCTGTTCATAAAAGCATGGCTTCTACCTAGTGACACCAAATCCATGTTGGACTGGTTCTATTTTCTGTTTAACAGACCATGTTAAGGAATAATTAAGAAATTTGACTAGTTTGCCCTTGTATCTAATGTTGAGCAGTTTTTGTAATGTTTGAAACAACTGACTGAAGCCTACATTTTTGCATACCAATTCAAACACATTTAATCTGCTTCAGTACCTTGTAACAACATTAACAAAAAATCCAGTAAAAACTATTCTTGAAGCACCAACACACAACACAGAAATTAGTTCAATTAGAGTTATAGCTAACAAACCCCCTTCTGGCCTTAAAAGTCTATTAATCTATAAAGAACAATAAATAATGGGAGAAGATCTTTGCCACTTAAAATCCTCAGGTTCTACTTTTTCAGCATATATTTTACCAATTTTGCACTAAACCCACACATTTTAAAATTGCATCTTGCATGAAGTAAATTAATCCAAATAATGATACTTTGTGAAAGACCCACACCTCTTATGTTTCTTCACAGATATTAGCTAAGTCATTCTTCAAATTTAAATTAATTTTGCTGATTAAACCCTGCTACAGCATTTAGCCAATTTCCCTCTTCATAGCAATGCTCTGACTCAGTTTAAAACTAGACATAAAAACCTCATTCAACACCTTGCCAGATTTGACTTGCCACTTCTTTGCTGTACACTGCAGGTGTTACTGTGATTATAGCCTTCTACTAATAAATGTGGTGCTGATTCAGCTGGCTTGCAACTGCAAGCTGTTTGAAGAAGACTTGCCACACAAAACACAAGCTCAGTCTATTTCTTCCTTTTGCTTTTTTCTCTTCCTTTTAAGATAAAGAACTAAGAGGACACCAGCTTTTACAAACAGGCTCATTTCCCTCTGCACTTCACACTCTTCATTAGTATGCATATTACAGATGTCAAAATGAAGATGCTGAAACTGAGTTGGAGCTATTTTTCATTCACCTTGTCCAAGGACAGATAATTGAAATAACATGCATAAAAAACTTGCTCGTTTATAGACGTAGCTCTGTCCGGCACTGCTTGTTACATAAAATACAGATGACACCTTAAAAGGAAATATCAATGCAGCACTAATTTTTAAAAACATCCTTTATAGCTATACTTAATAGCTAATAAACTTAATTTTCTCATTGTAGCATAAACAGGTTTTTTGACTTAACTAGTATTTTTTGTCAGACAGTATTTTAATCTCAGCATCAAACAATTACTTCATTTCTAATCCTGTGACAAAAAACTATAGCACATCAATAATTTTATGAATAGTCCCACTGAAGTTTATGAACTTCATCTCCAGGCTAGGTTCTAAATTTGAACTACTACATGCTCATCCTGAAGTCTTCAGAGAACCTTCTTTCTGCTGAGCTCTGGAACATCAAACTGTGACCCTCAACTGAGCCCTAAAGGCCTGTAAAGTCAGGGGAGAACAGTACTTTGCATGTCACCAACAGCAGGCACACAAAAAAATGTTTGCAGAAAGATCTTTGAGAGAAGATTTTGAGCAGTGACCAAGATAAATTTAACACAAGCACTCAATTTAAAATGCACGAAACCTATAGCATAGGAGATAGGAGAGGTTCTCAGGTTGAGTATGAGGTTTCTTATTTGTATGTGTGCTCCCGAAATGTCACTGCCTGTCATGACAGCTGGACTTCTGAGAAAAAAGAATGAAAAAAAAAAGGCAAACAAACTTCAAAATCCCTTGTATAAACGGGTCATTAATTTCTGATACAAATTTCCAAATGCATTACCTGGAACAGGAGATCACTCTGAGTTCCTTGTTACATCCTGATCACACAAACTGACAGAAGGTTGTTTTTCCTATACCTATTACACACATCCAAACCACACATTTTACTTGCCTTGTAAAAAGAAGTATTTAAGTAGCATTCAAGGGAATGCTGCAGGGATGACTGGATTACTTTTGGCAGTTTTACTTCTCCCTCTTACCAAATGAAGCAATCCATATTACTTTACACAGGTTTAAGACAACATGAACCTGAACCAGGGCATTGAAGGCGCTGGCACATGCTCTGTCCTGCTGACTTTAACTGCAAGCAGTAACATCCAGCAGGGCAGACAGACAGGAACAGCCTTTAACCACTGCAGAAAAATATGTCAGAGCTCACCTGTCACAGCTTTAAGTATATGGCTGTTTGCCCAGCCTTTACAGCAGCTTCCCTTCTGTCTCCAAGCAGCTCTGAAATCTCACTGCTGCTGCGTCCAACTTCCAGAGAATGCCTGCCACCTTCCCAGCAGTATCACCTTTGGAAGTGATCGGCCCACAGACACCTTCCGACTAGACAGGTCTTTGGGTAAAACTGACATTTATAGAGCATTTTGCATGGGTGGGATTGCCAGCATCTCAAGAATCAAAGAATCTCAAAAACAACTCCGAGTCTTGCCTCTGACGCAAAAATCTGGCACATTTATATTTCAGACTTCAAAACTGTACCAGAAAAAGAAGAAACATTCTCCCTTCCTAACAACAACAACAACAAAAAATCTCCTTGTAAATAGACAGAGGAGAAAAGGAATTTATGAAAGCATAAAGGTTGCCAGAAAGATAAAATTGGTGAAAATACCCCATCAGTAAGCTGTATAGGAATGGAGACTGTGTGTGGTACCTGTTCCACCACTTCTAACATCTGAAGATGCAACTGTGGCAATGGAGAAGAGAAAATTCCCCATGAAACAGCACACAACAGTCTGCTGTTGGAAAGATTTTCCACTTGTAGGTTTATGGATGAATAGTTTTCTACACCCCCAAAAATGACACAGTTCCCCATCTGCCCACTGCAACTGTTTCCTTTCATAAGGAAACATCACCCCAGGTCTAACTAACTTAACCCTTGCCAATGCTTCTCTAACCCCAGCCACTCAGTAAACTGTCTCTGCTAACAGAGTAACTACAGTTTACTATTTTGTCACTCAATTTTTTTTTATTATGTAGAACAATGCTAGAATGTGGATTTTAATTTTCAAATAGTTTAGTCAAAATCTCCCAGCTCCAAAAACTCACATGTAAGGTATGAGATGAACAAAGCAATGACAATTTTAGAGCCAACTTCAATAGGTGGCAAATGCTAATTACCTATGTTGGTTTTGGCTGGGATTAATTTTGTTCACAGTAGCCAGTATGAGGCTGTGTTTGGGATTTGTGCTGAAAACAGTGCTGATATCACAGGGATGTTTAGCTACTGCAGAGCAGGGCTCACACAGACTCAAGGCCTTTTCTGCCTCTCACCCCACCCTGACACTGAGAGGGCTGAGGGGCACAAGAAACTGGGAGGGAACACAGCCAGAACAACTGACCAAAGAGATATTCCATACCATATGATGCCATGCTCAGCACACAAAGCTCTCCCCCATCCCACCAGGGAGTGGATGAGCAGCTGTGTGGCGCTCAGTTGCTGGCTGGGATTAAACCATGACAGTGTCTAATGAGATTGTAGCAACCTGCACTATGCTTTCACCTTCTCTGCTTCTACTTTCTCTTCAGAATTACATCTCATTTTTAAATGAGATTCTTATCTATCCATATAAATTATATTACAGTCTTGCCTGCAGACCTCCATGTAAAGGCACAAGCAGCAGCATCAGAGACACATGGCCTCCGTTCCACATTTCACTTTGACTTACATTGTAAAGAGATGCTAGAAGAGAACTGCAGATGAAGACTGGGATAAACACACCTTTTCTGATGCAGTTTTAAGCTAATATTGTATCAGAAAGACTGATAACTGCAAGAGTGTGATTCTAAAATTCAAGTATTTCAGAAAGGAATTATTTCGGGTTTTACTCAGATTTTATTTAAATAGCAGATAAAAAAATTGCATTAGGTCAAAGGCCAAAAGAGCAAACATTAGCATGCATATGATTGTTAATTAAAACAATTGGTGTCCTTAGTTGTGCACAAAGTCCTGCCAATGGCTGTGAAACAACTAGAAACAGTGAAGACAAGGAAACTACTACAAATAGTGAAAAGAAGTGCCTAAATCTCATTATCTTGAAATTAGCAATGGGTATGATTTTCCATTTGCTGTGGTCTAGTGTCTAAAGATAAATATAACCATTAAAAAACAAATGCATTAACATAACCAGAGTCAGGAGGCCATATTAACAAGTGTCTTCCAGTTGTCCTTTTAGCCATCTGTGTCCTTAGACATTAACACATGTAGTAAAAGCAACATAAAGTGCAATTAATACAGAACTGGCATTTTTCCAGTACCATTTTCTGCCTTTCTATAGATTGTATAGAGAAATTTTGTATCCACACCATCATGCTGTTTTTTAGAAGTCTGAGACTAGTCTCTTCAGACTAGTTATGTGTCCTGGTTTCATGGTATGTGAGGCTTTCAGAATCTTTTCCTTTAAATGCCGGCATAAATGCATGTATGTGAGCGCACACACATTCCAGAATATTCCCCATTTGCAGAGCCCAGTCCTGCTACCATCCCTGGTCATGCTTGTCTCAACCACAGAATGCAGCTGTTGCCACAGCATTCTCCCTTCTGCTCAGCTAACACAGCCAGAATCCTCTCCAGAGGTCCCAAGGCAAGAAACTCGGCACCATTCCATCACCACCACAACAGCCAGTAACTGCTCAGGATGAAGTAGCCACTTGCTTGGCTCCCAATGTTCTCCACTTCAGGGACTGCACCCAGGGGCTCTCTACTCTCTATCCACCCACTCTGCAAGCGAATCACTGCTGAGAGCCCAAAGCCTATGTTCTGCTGGCTGGCAACCTAGAGGAGCATTTGCAGAACATCACTGTGATTCAGCACAAATGGAATTCTTGGTTTTACTACATATATCACACTAGTAGAGCTGAGCCCAATTTACAGTAGATGGGTTCAACTACTTGGTCAGTAAAATCGTCCTCTCTGATAGGCAGGGGGAAGGAATGTGGAATGTGGAAAGACATTCAGACTGAGAAAACCCACTTTCCATAGTAAGACTTGCCAAAATAAACATTAGTGTCTTGCTCTTCCTCCAGTGCCTGAAGGAATCTTGCCAAGCATACTGATAAAGAGCATTGAAATAGTAAAAAAAAATTAAAAATCTACTCAATTCTACATTTACATGACCCTCCTGCAAAACAAAACAAACAAACAAAAGGTTCACATTCAGTTTTTACAAATGAGGTGTTATCTTCCAAGTCCTTCTTGCCAGAGACTCAAGCTATTAAGTCATTTACGCTGGCTCCTATTTCAGATCAGAATGACATGCCAAGAGACACTGTCGGTTCATTTGCTTCTGCAGTTGCCCAAATGTGGACTGCTACAAGAGTGTGGCATGGGAACGTTAACAGGGATGTCTAGAGTCCTAGTATGCCTTGCCTCCATCACCATGGTTTCTCTAAACAGGAAGAGCAGAGGAACAAGTGAATATCAGGAAGCACTGAAATTCACACTTGTTTTGGATGTTAAGAAATAAAACTATCACCAGGGTCCAAACTTCTACCACCAGACTAGTACTGTGTAATTGTTATAGTAAATTCTCATAATCTTGGAATAAACCTCAAATTCAAAGACACTCCTGGAGCTATTCCAATTTCAGCCTTCTTTCTCTTAAGTGTTCAAAGCCCACACCACTTTTCCTTCTTGCTTAGACATCTTTGAAGAAACAGTTTCCTAGTGCTAGACGTGGCAGGTTGATGCTCAGCAATATAACCTTTGGAATTCACAGAGCTACACAGACTTGAACCAGCTGCTTGCTGGTCTCACAGAACAGCAGAACCCCCCCGGCTGCAGACAAAGAACAGCTATCAGAGCTGCCCAGGCCAAGCACGCAGGGAAGCACTGCACTCATGATGAGTTGGTAAGTTTATGGGGAGTTTGAGAAAAGGAAGAACTTTACCAGAGCTCTAAAAGAGCTCCCTGAAGTAAAGGGCTTCTGATGAAAGCTGATAAAGTTAGGTACTCCACTGGAGGCAAGACAGACCAGAAGAAGCCTTAATGCAGCGAGGCCTCAGGCGACTGACATATATTCAAAGTATAGGTAAGCACACTTTATGAGTCAGCAAAGCTTTGCATATGCCTGAAAGTAAATACCTGATTCAAATGCGCCAGAGTAGTCTGAACCTTCCAAAACTAAACACTGGAATTAAATGCAGCCTTTCATTTTCTAAAGCCAAGTCACCCCACACAGGTCCCTTGAAGAAGATGCAAATTTTCCCTTCAACAGTATTTTAAATTATTACATATATATATATATATATATACACACACACAATGTATGTATTTAAAAACTCAGTGTTTACAGATTCCTCTGGTGAAATGGCTTGATGTATACCCACAATGAAAAGACACAGGCAGAGTGCTACTCCCACGTTAACAGTATTTGTAGAGTCAGATGCTACATTAGAAGCACTACCACTGACATTTTGGTATTCCAAAATTTACAACAAATGCTAGTCTTCCTCACCTCCCCCCCTTCCTATTGGCCAAGGAAAACACTGATTTTCTGCTTTATCAAAGGGGACTGCTGGAGACAACAACAAATGCATATAAATAAGTTAAGCTGTAATTACTTACTGTTCATATAGTCCTTCAACTGAATTACTATTACATGTTAAAGAAGTGGCTATTATAGCATTTACTGAACTTTCAACTGCACTTTTTAGAGGAAAAAACACAAAAGAAACCAATTTTTCTTTTCAGTTGAAACCCATATCACCCAGGTATATCAACTGTAAAAGTACAGTCAATCAGTGCAGACTGTGTACTGTCAAAAACATGCAGAGGCACCTTAACGAGTCTCCCCTCCCATATCCACCCACACGGTCAGGAGACAATGCCAGAAAACTTTTCTGCTTCTGAAGGTCAATAGCATGTGAAGTGCTGCCTGACATGTATGAACTGAGGTTCCTGTTTAGCCAGGTGTATAAGGAGGTTTTTTGGTTGGGTTTTTTTTTAAACTACAGACTTCTCAACTCGGCAAGGGCCATCCTGATAAAGCTGTTTGACTAGCTAGGACATGTGGACAGCAAATGGAGTAATTTTACCAACAGAATAAAAAGAAGGTATATATTTTGTTTATTTGTCAAGGGACACTTTAAAGAAAACAAAAGTATGCGCTATTTTGAAGGTACTTTTCTCTAAGACAGGCAAGCTTATTTACACTCTACAGCAACTACGTACTCTAGAGCACTTTTCACCACATCTGTTTGTGCCCATTCCCTGGACGGGATTTTTCACATGACAATCTATGAATTGATAAACTAGACATTAAACAGACTATTATTTTGCATTGGTCCAGAATTTCTGCAAATAAATATTTAACACAGTTTTAGAGCATAATCTAATATACTATTTGCTCCACAAAATCTAGTGTTCGAAATTATGCTCTCATTTGCAGTTACCACAAGGCCCTACCAGTTGAAACTCTCAGCGTGCTAAAGGACGCCAAACTCACTTTTCTTGGGGAAATGTGGATACCAGCACATTTCAGATGCTATATTGGGATTGTGTGTCAATGTTTCAGTAGTGGAGGACTCATGGAGAGAAGAGCCCATGATGGAGCAGGTTTCCTGGCAGGACTTGTGACACCGTGGGGGACCCACACTGGAGCTGTGTGCTCCTCAAAGACTGCATTCTGAGGAAACGGATACATGCTGGAGCTCATGAAGAATAGCAGCCATGGGAAGGAACCATGCTGGAGAATTTCATGGAGGGCTCTGATGTAGCATGTACATCATTACATGTTATGTAATGACCATGATCCTCATTCCCCATCCATCAGAACCACTCAGGGGAGTTAGAGAATTTGTGAATAAAGCCTGGAAGAAGGGAGGGCTGGGGATAAGCTGTTTGAAAATTGAGTTTTTATTTCTCATTACCTTACTCTTATTGACTACTAATAAATTAAGCTAATTTCTCCAAGTCTACTCTGTTCTGCCTGTGATGTTAATGGTGGAGGGATCTGTCCCTGTCCTTATCTCAACCCATGAGCCTTTTGTTACATTTTTTCTTCCCTATTCAGCTGAGGAGGAAAGCAGCTTTGGTGGGCACCTGGCACCCAGCCAGGGTCAATCCACCATAAGCACACAGAGAAGTGTGTTTTGTATGTGAACTTCAAAACTGCCCTAACTGCTAAATCTCTCTTCTCACTGTTGTTAATTAGCAACATTACAACAGCACTTACAAGCTCTTATATATTGCATGTAGGCACTAAGAAAGTAACAGTGCTGGTTAACCAAACTCCCACACTGAGCAAGTCAAATTCTAAGTATCTCAACTTGCTCTAACCATCCTGTCAGCAGCAAGAACTGGCAGACAATAAACTGAGTTGGCTAGAAATTCTCCAATCAAATGGGTTTTGTTGGGGTGGGTGAAGCTACCTCAGCATAACTGAAATATTTCTCAAACATCTGCTGAACAAGGATTCCCCCAAACGCTAACTGAATTCCCTCTTAACCAGATACCTTTACCCAGAGAGCACCAAACACAGCAAATCTTGGGATAAGCAAAGTTCAGCTTAACAAAGCAGGAAATTACTGTGGCTTGTGCAAACACAGAAGAGCTGACCTCAGCATTTATTATCAAGTAAAGCCCTGTATCAGTCACGTCTTCCCTTCACTCTTCTAGAGCCTCCCCAAGTAAAGGCAAAGGTGACTCCTGAACAGCTAGTCTGGCTGTATTTTCCTGAAGCCAAGGACAAAGTTATCACCTTCATTCGTAACAAACAGTTCTGGCAGTCACTTGTACAGAATTCTTATTCTAGACGAAAGCACAGTCAGAGCTGCCACGATTTCACATCTCTAATCTAGCCACACACCAAAACAAGCAGGGCTGGCTCTGCAGGCACCAGACATGAGTGGTGACTGGATATTGTGGTTAACAGAGCTTTATCACTGGCACCCAGAGGAACAAAGATTTTGGCTGAAGAGAGCTGGCTTTATAGTTGTTCAGTATTTAGACTCTCCTCTAAACAATGAAAAAAAGAAGCACGTATGAGAAGCAATATACACAGGATGAGATTCAGCTCCACTGGCTGTCTCCCTTAAATATGCAGAGCTCTCAATATTGACACAGGTAAAGTTGTTCCAATGCCTGAACTTTATCCATCATTATTTTTTCCAGGGGTTCTGCTCATTAACTGAGATCAGGCAGTCTAGCCACCTTGCTCACAATCAGAGCACAGCAAATAGGGTGTGCTTTGGCTCTTTTTAAACTGCCTGAACTGTGCAGTTGGAAGAAAAAAATACAAGAACTCTTTTACCACTTCATCCCCACAAACACTCTGCTTTTGGACAGGGCACAAATTACTGCCTCGATCCTCCATTCTGGCAGAATACACACTCCATCCTACTGCCCTCAAAGAAGGTGTTTGTTCCTTTGCTGCTGAGCACAAAGATATCCACAATTCTTCCAAACTACTGTGACTGCATGCTCCACAGAAAGAACAAAGAATGGAAGTTATCACTGGCGAAGAAAAACTGCTTGCTCTAATCATGAAACTTTACAGCACAAACCATTTCAGAGCATACTGGCCTGCATTCACCACAGGCTTTGTGATGCTTTTCACCACCAGGAACAAATGCTTATCTGTCTTACCAAGTGGAATAAAGAAGGGCCAGCAACAACAGGGCAGACCAAGTATCCTAAAAATAAAGAATCAATTCAAGAACTTGAGAGTCTCCTTTAATCTTGATTATTCCTCCTAAAAATTCTGTGAAAGTTCAACATGCTTTCAGTTTCAGACTTTCATACTGATCAAAGTAATCAATGAACTCTAATCTGAATTATCTCAGTTCTCTGCATCACACAGCTCTCAGGTATTTTTCACTGACAGCAGCAGACATGATAAAAAATAATGTGTTGCAGGGAAGAAGAGGTACACTGACTGTAATGTAATTCACTTCTTTTTTTTCAGACGTGAAGTAAGATTTCATTCCTACTTCAGATTTTTTTCAGTTTTTCTGCTTCCTAGGATGACCATATAATTCTAATTCTTAATGTTTCAATTTTGAAAGCATTTTATCTGTCCAGTCTCATGATAAATAAGACTTGTAGAGCTGATTATTTTAAGGCACAAAATTACATATTTATACAGACAGTAACAAGATGCATTTGTAGGCAATTACAGAACTACCCATTTCTGAGATACATCATTTGCCCAGTGTGAACATCAGACCTTTCTCCAGAATTGCTCTTGCAGGACAGAGCCCGCTTGAATATGCAGCTCCTATTCAGACAAGCACTTAAGTGATACTGAATTCTATTAAATAAATTTTTGAGACATTTTTCAGAGAAAATTTAACCTCAGTACATTCTTAAGAGTCTTTTTGAACTGTTTCAGAAGTGTGCACGATTCTAATGAAAACTTTACATCTGCACACAAGAAAACAGTTTTAATGAAGAACACTCTGTTCTTAATATGCTACAATAGGATTTTGATCTTCTGATACATCTTTGTTTAGTACTACATAAAAAGTAAAAAAAAATGTAGCACAATTTGGGGTTGTGCTGAGTCTGACTGGGAAGGAATTGATTTTCTTCTCAGCAGCCCATATGGTGCTGTGCTTTGGATCTGTGGCTTCAGCAGTGCTGATAACACACCAGTGTTGTGGCTATTGCAGAGCTGTGCTTGCACAGTGTCAAGGCCACCCCTGTTTCTCACTCCACCCCCACAGCCAGGCTGAGGAAGGGCAAGAGGATGGCAGGGGACACAGCTGGGACAGCTGACCCAGAGTGGCCAAAGGGATAGCTCATACAGTGTATTTTTAAGCTCAGGAAGAAAAACTGGGACAGAGGAAATAAAATTTGGGTTTTTTTGTTTTCAAGTTGGGTGTTGTTGGAGACTGGCTGGGCATTGGTCTGCCATCACCCCCTGAACCAACCTTTTGTTCTTCACCTATTAACCTGTTTTTATCTCAAGAGCTTTCTTGATTTTGTTCTTCCTATTTTCTCCTTCGTCCCATTGTGGAGACTTACTGTAGGGAGTGAGTGAGGAGCTGTGTGAGTGATTGGCTGCTGGCCCGGGTAAACCCAACACAGCGAGCCAAACAGAAAACCCATTCCAGATTGGTGTACTATTCTCTTCTCAGATTCTGATCTAGAATTTGCACCAGTATCAGTGTCTACAAAACTTTATTATTTCTCTAAATACTTTACAGCACTTTACATCCAAATATCTGAGCTGAGTATAATCCTCACCTCAATTCTACAGTCTGAGGAAGATTACTATCATTCTACTGAGGGGAAAAGAGGTGGAGACAGACTACAGGAAAAGATATTCAGAGTTGATTAAAAACTTTGGCCTCAATTCCAGAAGTAACATTTACACATGCCAGCCACCTCTTACTAGCAAACTGAAAGCTTCTCAGGGCTGAAAAACCAGCCCTTTGCAAGTCTGAGAGCTTTACTGACCTCCCTAGGACTGCCCCTCCAAGTAAAGGATCTGATTCACATATATGGACCTTCACGAACAAGCCAGCAAGTTTCCTTATTCTTAGAGCCAGAAGACATTATTCTGATGGGGAAGACCAAGTGTAGCTGAAAACTACCATCTTTTTACTGAAATCATCGAACGCCAGCACTGCTTCTTAGAAATCCTTCTGCTGCATAACATGCTGACAAGAGTGGAGATGCTTCCAAGGTACCTTCCTCTCTAGACAGACCATCTGTTCCTCACAGATCAAGTTCTGGTCAGCTATTGACCTGATGATTCACTTTAGTTGTACTATATACAGCTCATAGCCAGACCAGTAACATTTCATCATGTACTTGGCCAGACTTGCAATCAGCAGATGTGCAAGAACCACTTCGGCCACGTATATTTTTTCTTCTTTCCTTTGAGGAAGTCACACAGCTCACTACTCCTGAGTTTAGCATGCTGAATCATTAACTGCTAGACTGATTCTATTCAGCCACTCCCTGCAAGCACTCCACAACCAAAAGCTTTGAAAGACTGCCATGTAGCAATTCTGTGTAAAAAGTTTGAAGCAAAAATGAAATCCTTAGGAGCATATCTGCCCTGCACTAAAGAAAGAGGTTGCATACAGTGAAAAACATGTGCAAATGAGATGAGTTCTCCTTCAGCCTATTTATTTTAATGACTGAGCATTTCATAATAAGCCTCAATACATAATCTATTTATTGTTCTGACACTTACTAAAGTGCAGGAATTCTGTTACATCTCATTTTAAATTTAAGACAAAGTGATTCACTGAAAATTTCTCAGGAAGCTATTCATAGGGAACACAATCCAGATGTCCTAAACAGCAAGTAAAGTGGAGAACCTTAAAGACATTGGGAAAAATGGTCATCTCCATTAGAATTACACAGGATGATGAGGTCATTAGCCCACTTGTTAGATTCAGGCTTGGAACAGACTGATCTTATGCTTTTGTAACACACTGGACACAGAGACACTGCCCACTTTCAGACAAAACAGCCAAAGGAATTAACTTGATATATTTAAACAAATATTTTTGAAGAAAACAAGTTTCTTGAAACACAAGGTTTAGACCAGCTCTAAAACAAAGCAACTGCAGAGACCCCACTTCTCAGTTTTGTAGTCTGTTTCTGTAATTAATTTTTTCAAATTAGGACAAAGCTGCCCTTTCCCACTACCCTTCGATCACTTTGAACTATACTTAGTGTGGCATGACCTCAGAATGCCAGTTCAGCAGAACTCACAGAAGCTGAGGAGAAGTATATACAATATGTATATACAAGACAGTATAAGCTGGCCAGCTTAGTGACACAGAGAAAGAAGATAAAGGAGGTTTATCTGGAGAAGTGAAAGACAGACTCTCTAGGCGAAATTGCCCTATCCCTGAGAGTGTTCAGGGCAAGGCTGGATGAGGTTCTCAGCAATCTGTTGCAGCAGGAGTCCTGGCCTATAGCAGTGGGGTTGGAACTACACGACCTTTAAGATCCCTTCCAACCCAAGATACTCTATGATTTCCACATGATTCAGCTTTCAAGACATTCAAATAGGCTACACTATGGTGAAAGAAGCCCCCAAAGTTCCTGGCTTCTTGTTCCTGCACTGACAGACCTGTAAGCAATGAACCTTCCTATCTGAATGATTAGCAGAGAGAGATCTAAAAGGTATCTTACCACTGTGAATGACTCTTAGTTTCTGTTCCTATTTTTCTATCTTCTCCAATAGATGATCTCCTTCAAAAATAGCTGGAAGTTAAAGAAAAAAAAAGGGGTTATTAGTTAATTTACTCTTGATTTACTTTACTGCTCTGTCCTTATGGGAGACTTCGGTGAAAAAAAATCCCTCATTCCTTTACTGCTCTGGTCAACACCTGGGGGTGCCCTTACCTGTTTTTATGGGGCTTATCTTCACTGCCATGAAAGCTTAGGCAGTTATCCAAACCTTGCCCTTAGCCCCATTCTTGACCACACATACAATTCTCTCACTTAAAACACCCCCCCCTTTTTTAAGATACATATTTAGCCTCAAACTAGCCAACATGTTGGGACGTGCAAAAAGATAAAGTCAAGTGATGCAAACTGTTCTATCTATTAATGCAAGAGGGATGAAGGTGTAACCCACCAGTTACTAACCAAACCCCTCTGAGCAGCACTAGTGCAGTTTCACTGAAAACAGCAGAAAAAAACATTACCATCTGAAGAGTACTAACCCAGAAGAAATAAAGGGAAACACCAGCCCTTTGTTCACAGTACATACTGATTTGCATACAAAGTTCAGAGGAACTGTCCCCAGAGTTAAAGACAACCACATGGTAAGCTGAGTGCCTGTTTACCTCCACATACAGATGAATGGAAACTGAATTTCCAATTTCATTAGCAGGGAGGAAGTAGTTAACTCTTGTATTCTCTTCTGTAAATGCAACAGGAAGGCAATCGCAAACTGGACTATGGTTTACCATGCATTCCAGATGGAAATTATTCCTCTGTGGCTGCTATTAAGAGTTGCACACTAGTCCTTATTTGCTTTGGAGTAAGATCTGTTCAGCATTCCATCAGCCAACCCTAGAAGTGTATTGTGACATTTCTGAACATCCTGACTGCTGAAATCAGCCTCTATTAAATCACTGTGTTTTGCAGATTGCCTCTGTAGACTGATTTTTCCTCTGTATTACAAAATACTCTCTGTAACAGACTAGAAGTGTGTGACTGCTGTCCAATTTAATCAGGTTTATCCTTATTGAAACTATGATTTTTGCCAAAGCCAAAATTTTAGACTGCAAAAGTCCTGTCAGCATCACAGGTTTTATTTTAAAGCATGGCAGAAAGCTCTTAATTGCTTCTGCATCTGAAACAGCCTGATGTTCCCTAAAGCGCTTCACCTGGCAAAGGCTCCCACAACAAAGACTCTCACAGTTTAGGTCCCAAAGTCCATTGCAATCAAAACACACATTTCTGCATGGCTTGCTGAGTCACAGCTATGTTCAAAATCAAAGGAATGAATAGAGTAATTTAAAATGTGATGCTTCGATGAAGAAATACAAGTACTTACACATGTCAGTGTTAAAGAGCACTTCTGGGTGTTGGAATCTGCACAACAGACACAGATCCATGAGCTCAATAGAGGGGTTGGAAAGCTGGTGAGGCAGGCATACCGAGCTCCTTGCCTTTGGGCAGAATACCCTGACCAAGCGCTTGAGAAGGGGCCTATGCTATGGCCTTACCAGCAGTTTGTTCTCTGATGCAAGCAAGGGCAAGACTTGGGGGACACAAGGAAGGGCTGAGAACCCATCCCTTTTCTTTAGTGAGCACCCGGCTTAAAACAGAGAAAGGCAGGAACATTCCTAATAGTTACTGCATTTCTTACACCAACATATGGACATGTAACTCCTTCCAGTACTGTGTGTAGTCTGAAGGTGGGATTTTTAGGATTTAAATACAGCAAATCAGACCATGCACATTATTTTACTGATGCACCCTAGTGATTCTGCTTTTTTACTACAGAACACACCACCTCCTAAACCCCAGTTCTGATCTTCTTCAACCCAACCTGCAGGAGAGAATCCTCTCCAACTTCATTGGAAAATTAAAATCTGAAAAAAGTCATATGGGAAGACTTTTATGACTTGAAAAAAAAAAAATTAATCCTCAGGCTCAGTGGGTTCTTCTGACAATTTTTGTCCTTTCAACTTCCTAAGATATTGAAGAAGGAAGTGACAGGTAATGTCAGAATCCCATTTCTGATGTGGTCAGGAAATATGATCACTGGTATTAAATTATTCAAGTTAGAATTCTAAGTATTGTCTTTTAATTGCTATTATTAAAGACTATTTTAAAAGATAAAGGAACAAAAGCAAACAATTGAAGTCCAAAGTTCTTGTTTTGCATCACCATAAAGTAACCAAGCAGATACCCTAGACAACTGTATGCTATATGTTTTATTGTGTGTGTAAAGGTTTGCTCTTTACAAGCAATACCACATCTCTCATGTTTGACCAAATGAGATTTATCACCTTGAAAAAAATTCATTAATTATATGGGACATCTCTCCATAAGTTGATCACCTTCCTAACTTGCCATTTTGTTCTTGCTCAGTGTTCCACAGCACGATATCACAGAAAACATCATGCAGGAAATAATGACTCAGGGGAAGAAAAAGGAAATCAAGAGTAAAGATACAACAGCTAAAAAGAAACCTATTTCATTTATGTATCATCACAGAAAATATTGTTGCTTAACATCTGCAAATGTTTCAAGTAATTTCCTATCATAATGGTTCTCAGCAATCTGTTAATTCATGAAGTGATTTTTATTTTCAGACAAAAAAGGACCCTGGAAAAGGAAAGCATGCTGTCACTCTGCAGGCCATAGAACACAAACTCTAAAAAATGGTGACCCATAATCCTTCACCAGATCCACGGCTGATGAAGGATATGTGCACAGAGATGACATGAAACCTCTCTCTCAGAACCTTCAGCATACTGTACCCTCATTGAAGGGTATGAAAGGAAAAAAGCATAGCTTCAGATATCACATTAACAAATCAAACATCCATCAGACCTCAGTGGCAAACCACTGCAGCAAATCTAACATAACCCCCAAAACCCAGCAGGAATCAGTGCTCATTGCAGCTCTAGAGCCCTGTAGAATATACAAATAAATCAAGCACTTAAATCCCTCCCCATCTTCAACTCTGACTTTTCAACAGTTCCCTAATCCTAGTATATGACACATACAAGCACCAGAACCAGATACTAAGTTTTAATCTAGATCACAACAGCTATTCATTGTGACTTGGCCCTTAACAAATCTAAAGAGCAGAATCAAAGCATACCATGAGCTATGTAACACTCTGCACAGGGGTCCTCATCCTATTAGGAATCTTCTTTATTCTTCAGAAGAGTAAAAAAAGCTCTTTAAACACTTTTCTTCTGATGCATAAACCTGATCTTAACCTGGACCCAGGATTTCACAATACATCTGTCACACAGAAGGGCTCAAACCCCTAAAACAGTGCACTCTTCTAATTCCACTGTAGACCCCAACCCTATGAGCCTTCCAGATCCTAACAGGAAGCATAACCCTCAACTCCCAATTACTCATGCTACAGGCAGTGCAAAATACACTAAGTATAACCTAGTGCTAAGTACAGACCAGTGACAAAGGTTAGCACTGAAATTAACTAAAAGTACTAATTTGTCCGAGTCTCCTAAGAATAGTTAGTTTGGCTTTTGTTTTGGAGTATTTTTTTGCTAATTTTTAAAAAAACCTGAAAACTAGGTTTATGGGTAGAACGAGTGGCATGCAGAGCTGGGATGATTCCTAGTAACACAAGCATACAATGAACTAGGGTTAGCTTTCTTTCCAGGATATTTCTCTGATGAAGCCACTGATGGAACATTTAGGTGAGAAGCAAGTCGACAGAAGGCTATTTGGCATCTGCTGGTACACACACACACAAAAAAGTGAGATTTTGTTGAGGGTTTTGGCACTTTTTCTTTATGGCCCTTTTTTGGATTTGGATTGCAGCCTAGCCAGTGAGTCACATTTCCCTAATTGCCAATGCAATTGTTTAGTAGATGAAAAGCAAATCTCCCTGCCTTTGGCAGTTAAACCTTAAGACATTTAGTCTCAACCTTACACCCAACACAGACTGTAAGCTCTGATGCAGTCAAAGTAAATAAGGGTCACTCCTTGGCTGTCACTGTTACATTTCAACACAGTTTTAAGATCCTGTTTTGCAGCCCAGTATTCAGTCAATTAATAATAACAGCCTCAAAAGCTGAACTCTGCCAGTCTTTACAACTAACCCATGATGCTCCATTTTGTACACCACAGTTTCTAGCTCTGGCCAGGCAATGCAGCGTTAAGCACGCTCAGCAGGATCCAGCCTTCAGAGGACAATCCATATCAACAGTTAGAACGTGCATTTCTTATTACAACAAAAGACGCACATGATTGTAAAGCAACATAATCTCCCTGACTAAAACCATCCTCATCTGATATTTGCCAGAGATTGTATAGCAAAAGAATCTGTTGACTTTAGGATTGCTAAATAAGCAAATAAAAGCTTCGGGATTAGATCAGTTCTCATCCTATGCTAGATTTGTGTCCAGTGACACAAGTCAGATAGTAATACCACAGTAGGACAAAAGGGAGGATTCATGTTCCACACTGGCCCAGAAAGGAAGGAAGTCTGTAAATGCTGTGTAATCTTGTCAAAAAGAAAAATTGCTCTTGAAACCCTTCATTGCAGAGAAGCAACAATGGAACTAGGCATACACCTGGCATTCTTTCAGTTTCAGCCAGCATGAAACAGCATGACCCTAAAACCAAACCAACTCTGCTGTTTACTATGACCTATACATCTTAAAGGACTTAAATATCCAGTTCTTCCAGTCTATGAAGCTCTTCCTTGTTGTATGGAAACTCTGAGGTGAGCTAGAGCATCAAGGTGGGCCTCAGAATCTTTAGATACATATAATTCACACGTAGAGTCTGTAAGCATCTTCATTATCGTAAAAGTGATCACTCATTAGCTCAGTTTGTTACTCCTCCTAATGTAACATCAGTCAATAATTTACTCCCAAAGTATTAATTCCTCACAATTCCTCCTGACACAACTGGAGCTGGAAGAGATCCATAACAGAGACATACGTGAGCCAGATGACACTGGAAATTCAACACCACACAGCTAAACACCTAGTATTACCAGGTAAGAAATCTCCCTTAAAAGCCCACTCTCAGAAGAACTAAAGCCACTGGAAGTCCAAAAGGGTTAGATGACCAAACTGTGGGCTGCACTAAAGGATCAGCTCTCAGACTATGGGCATAGGGCAATGCTTAGAAGTTCTACTTCCTGTAAGAATTGCTGTCTGCTTCCTACATGTACCACACTTCTGATAGACAGGGATAATTTTTCCCACAGCTAGGAAAGTGTTACTGGGATGTGATCATTTTTCCTCAATCTCTAACTCATAAATATCTCCATTTATTTTAGTTTTCTCCACTGTCAGAAACACTAAGATGGTTTCTGTAACCAACTCTAGGCAGACTGTTTATGACCCTAGTAAATTTACAGAAAGCTCTCTTCACCAAGAAACTCATCCACATGTCTCCAGAAAAAAACCTTATTTTGGGAATAAACTTCATGAAAAGAAATTTATAGCAATAGAACAACTGTCTTACAGTTTTCTATTACTTCAGCCTGAAAGTGATAAAAAATTGATACCTTCCATTTCGCAGAACTGTTCAGTGGAGCTGGGATAACAGCAGAATAGATACTCAGGCACATATAATATACTTAGTTCTCAGAGTGTCTGTATACTTTGTAAAGATGAGCTACTTGGAATTAAGATGAGAATTTTCCCTGAAATACATGAGCCCATACAACAAAATTATTCTCCCATGGGCAGAAGAGTACTTCTGAAGCTAGATTTGGAAATACACATTCAAAAAATGGCATGACATCCTCAGTCAAATGATTATGACAGTTCTTCATTATTATTACTAAAGAAAATACTCCCTAACACATTCCAGGCTAAGCTTTGCACTCTCTTCACTGACCTGAACTGAGGACGCACACAAAGTATACCTGAAAAGGCAGTATCCCAGCTGGAGTCAGCAAGACTGCTTGACAGCACAAGGTATTATTTGTCAAGACTCCAGCTTCTGAACTTAAGGAGTTTGTAGAGAATCCTCGAAGTAGTCCAATATACTGGAAAAACATACTTAAAAGAGAAAGCTTTTGAGAGTAGCCAAGTGGAATACTTGATGAGAAAAATGATCATTAAAGAGGCTGCAGAGGATTTACAATTCTGTTTTGTTTGGATCTGTACAGTAGCCTAGCCCATAAATAGAAACCAGGGGCTCTTTTTACATTTGCTTTGCTTTCTTTATTTGAGAGTTGTGGGAATGATGGTAACTAAGCAACATCACAAAGCTGGAAAGCCCTAAAGACAATTGCTGATACCCTGATGAGCCAGGATGTGTTGAGTGCCTGGAGGAGGTATAGGCTCTCCATTTTTGTTCACTTCAGGGGCCACATCCTAAAAAGAATGAGGAAAAGATTCTGCACAATCTGTGGACTCTTCATGCTCCTGTGTGAAAACTGCCTCCCCCTCTGAATTGAATTCTGCTGCCACTTGGGAGTCCACTGTGAGTTCTACTTGTCGTTTTTGCACACTGAAAGGGCAACTTCCTTTTACTGAGGCTTGGGAACTCAAAATACTGCCTCAGTCAGCATAAGTGTTAGTAAATTAAAAATAACTTCCACAGATTTATCAGAATAATCTCTGTGGATCCATGTAAATTCAAGCATGTTCATTTACACAGAACATAACCTCATAATTAATTCTAAAAGTTGATGATAAAAAGTGTGACTAAGTTGAAAAAAATATATCCACAATGTTATTTTGTGGTCAGAAACCTACCCTTCATTTCACCTCTAGCACATCAGAACAATTAAGTGTTTTACAGTTTCGACAATGAATGACAACCAAAATACCTCATTTTCAATGCAACTGCACACAGCACTATGTATTTTCAAACTGGTACATCCTCCATGTAATCTGTCTTCAGCCTCCACACAGAAGGACAGAAGCTTCTGAAGGAAGTAGTACTTGGTATTTTGTGCACTTAAGTAAAATCAGTTATGACCTCACTCTCTCAAACAGTTTTTATTCAGCACTTTCTAAAGCAATTTAACTGCTCTAAAACAGACATTTTCTTAATAGAAAAGACAATGTATTTTTCTACGTACATTTCAAGACAATCACACTCTGAGAAAGAAAACATGCAAATTATGCTTTTTAAAAAGGTTAAAATTATTTATCCAAATGAGCAAAGGCAGAGAAAATAGGCCTGAGTGTGTATGGTTTTAGAAAACAAATGGTGTTTACTGAACACAACCCATGTGTGCTGGATAGTACATCAAGGCTGTGGATATTGAATTTACACTGCAATGAACAGCACCTTAGTCTCAGAGGTAAGGCAGTGCAATCAGTACCAAAAGCAATACAGCCTGGCTACAGCAGACGTGCAATTAACACACACAATATCACAGAACCACAGAATATTCTGAGTTGGAAGGGACCCACAAGGATCATCGAGTCCAACTCTTAAACAGCACCACTGTCTCCCCGGCGGGGAATCGAACCCCCAGTCTCCCATGGGGAGAAATACTCTCTTTTCTTGTGCATTCAGTCTAAGAATTAGATCATAATGAACAAAAGTGAAGAACAAAATCAATTTACAAATGTAAATATAACTCTAACCTCGCTTGAAGTTTTAATAGTAAGGAGGAGCAAAATTACCCAGGGGATGTTGGTCAGACTCAGCCATGAGTGTAAATGAGATCTCATTCCCATGTGGTATTTCACATCAGAAAGGAAAGCACAGAATTCTCACAGCCCTGAGACAGAAGGTTCCATGAAACAGTAATTCGTATGTCAAAGCAGCCTTTTCATGGGAATGAAATACAAATAACAAAGTAACACCCAAAGTTTTTAAGCAAGTTTCTCATGCTGAAGTTACTGTTTCTTTGATGATGTAAAATATTTCTGCCTGGGCTTCAGCTGAAATACTTGTGTCAGTCTTTTCGTTATGCAGGAATCTGGCTAAAGTAAAGCCAAAGCACAGTATGGTTTGCTATTCCACTAGTAAGGTTGGATAGAAGTAAGCGCTGGCGCACTGGAATGCCTCCAGTAAACTCAGATACACCCCATGTCAAAGGAAATAATTTTACACCTCAGTTTACTGGCATAGCGTTTTCTATATGGATCACTTATTCTGAATTCATGTCTGCATTTACTTTCCTAGGAACAAACATGCATTTACTGCTGACACTGAGACCCAGAAACTGACTTATGACTTGGCACCTCTACTCCAAGTGCCTTTGAGATACTAAGAGTAAAGTTTATTCCAGTAATATCCACTCACCCACAAGACATAGTCTGTGTATTTTATGGTACACTAAAAAAAGTAACATCACATTTAATGATAAAGTTGCATGGAAAACATATGTATGCAATATGGCCAAGCTACCATCTCCAGCCCAATTTCTGCTTTGTGAACTATCACCCTTCTGTTTTAGCTTTGCAAACTCATAATGCATTGATGTTGTTTATTCTTCCACTTTATTTCCTAAGATATTTGCTGCTTAAGTAGAAGAGGGAAGTGACATACAATAGCTACAACTGATCTTTCTTGTTTCCAAGGCCTCCCGGCTTTCACAGACGGACCTGACGGGATAGTATCTGCTCACATCACCCATAGCTTTGGTCCTCAACATGAACGACTGAAGTTTTCACATGTAAGGAAGCACCTTGACATTCAGACCTGCAGATTTCAGGTACTGCCTGAGTACTTTATATTCACCTTGGTCACAAATACATTAAAAACTAGAATTATCTCAGCCACCATGGTACATAAGTAGATTTCTCCCAATGAATTATCTAAGTCAATGAACTTGAGAAGCCAGACAAGCAACTCCTGGTATATGGTCAGGACTCCAACACACTGTAAAAGCTGACCATCAGAAGCAGAATTACCAAATTACAAAATAGAGGGAAATGATTACATCTTTTCATGGAATCACAGCATGGGTAAAGTTGGGAGGGGACCATAGGGGGTCATCTGGCCCAACCTCCCTGCTCCATCAGGGTCATCCCAGAGCACATTGCACAGGATGGTATCCAGACAGTTTTTTAGTATCTCCAGTGAGAGAGACTACCACCTCCCTGGGGAACCGATTTGTTCCAGTGTGCAGTCATCTGCACAGTAAAGAAGTTCTTCCACATGTTGAAGTGGAACTTCCTGTGGTTGTATTGTTGAGGAGTTTTTTTGTTGTTGGGTGGGGTTTTGTTGTTTGGGGCGGGGGGGGGGTTGCCTTTTGTGGAGATGAAGGGTATTAAAGTTTAATTCATGAACAGGTACCTTTCTACATTTCTCTTAACACAGATGGTTAATAATTTACAGCCTGTCTCTTAAGGAGTCCATCTGCTGTATTTTCCATTTCAATTAACAGCAGATTCTTTCCAAAGCCTCTTCTGTGGTCAGTACTGCAAACAGAAAATATCAAAAAATGTAGTGCATAAGAGCCCTTAAGGTCCCCCCAAGAAAAAAAAACCCAAACGAGCAAAAGACAAAGCCTTTTAGGGAGTCTGGTACCACATTTATTTAAAGACTGAATCCAACAAAACCAGCACACTCAGCAGCAGCCCTCCCAAACCAGCCCAGTGGCCAGCTGGCACCAATTCCAGCAGTTCCCCACGCTGGCCATTAAGTCCTGCAGCAGGAACGCAGCTCTGCAAGAGCCCCAGTCCCACACATGTGGTGAAGTGCCCTCACCACACACCTACCTCACAGATCAACATTTCAAAATGAGTTGTCCTTGTCCAGGTCTTTTGGCACCGCAGAAAGACAGCCCTTGCTTTCATACTATTTGACCATTTCCCTCTATTCTGGCCCTGAAGAGCTGAGCTCTGACTTCCCAGGCAGCTCAGTGAGGATGCAGAGCCTGGTAGGCTGAGTTTAGCCCAGAATGCGTACATACCATGACAGAATGTCTGGCTTTAGTCATCAGGAACAGCAATTGAGATTTTTCTTTTTTAATTCACAGAAGGGGAATCTTTAATATTAGACTAAGCAGCTCTCCAAACAGAAGATATTATTTACTTAAAATACATAATAGTAGTCTAAAAGTGTGCTTTTCAGTTTAATTAATTACTCACTTTTACACTGCTTCATTCTTTAAATATGATGCAACAATGGTAATGAGTAACCTTTTTTCAGTTTAACAGACCTTGCAACTACCAGATGATAACTCTTCCATTTAAAAAGTCCCTTGTTACAGGTTAAGAAATCAGGTTTTGCTCTTTGGCAATTCTCATTAAAATGGTTTGGAAGGTACAGTCATTCACCTACAGGTTGATTTTCAGAGCACTTGACTGTACACAATTCCAGTTAAAACCTACTGTGCTCAGCATCTCTGAAATTCCAACAGGAGAAAAGCAATTAAAATTTTCCAATCTCTCCTCATCTATAATGTGCAAAATAATCAGGATTGGATACAGTGCAAGTTAATAGAAGGGAAACAGGTGTTAAAATGCCAACAAATGAACCTTATCCTAATAGCAAAGAAAAAGAAAACCCATGAGCTGTGTCAAGAGATCACAAAACTACAGAATGGGACAGGTTGGAAGGGACCACAGTGGTCCCCTCTGGTTCAACTTCCCTGCTCAAGCAGAGCCATCCCAGAGCACATTGAACAGGATTAAGTCCAGACAGTTCTTGGGTATCTCCAGTGAGGGAGACTCCACAACCTCTCTGGGCAACCTGTTCCAGTGTACGGTCACTGCCCAGTAAAGAAGTTCTTCCTTGTGTTCAGGTGGAACTTCTTGTGCATCAGTTTCCACCCGTAGCCTCTTTTCCTATTGCTCAGCATCACCAAAAGAGCCTGGCTCCATCCTCCTGGCACCTCTCCTTTAGATATTTATACACATTAATGAGGTCCCCTCTCGGTCATCTCTTCATTGCAATCCTCATTGTACTCATGTCAGTGCCATGAATGAATTTACATACATGACCATCTCTTGTGAGATTATGCAACAGCAGAGTGATTTTCCAGACTGCCAAATCATGTAATCATAGAATGGTTTGGATTAGAAGGGACTTTAAAGATCACTTAGTTCCAAAACTCCAGCCATGGATCACCAACTACTAGATCAGGTTGTCCATATCCCCATCCAACCTGGCTTTGAATACCTCCAGTGACAGGGTATCCACATGCAAACAGCCATCCTTGTTCTGAACTTCCTTGGTTTTGTAGGCTTACTCTCTCACTGGAAAATAAAATAGAACACTCCACATTATAGAATATCCCTGAAACACTCTGTGAATGCTGAACCCTCTCACAGGTTAGCCCGAAGTTTCAGGTCTGAACACTACATGGAGTGAAAGGCAGCACACTGCTGCAGCCTGCTCCACAGCTGTCTCTCATTCTGTATTCTTGGCTAAGGACATAGCACTAAACTCCTACTCACATCAAAGTGCTGCAAAACTGCCAATACACGTAGAGTTTGGTTTGAAATACATATTCCTTCCCAAGAAACTAAGCTGTAGATGACCTAGACTGCACCTATTTCAGACATGTATGCCTGTGTCCTTCATGACAGGAAAAATGTGAAGGTACAGGCCATGCTGTGATGCAGACACAACACTACACAATTAGAACCATCTTGTATCAAAAAGCCCACTACATTTAATTGAAAAATGAAAAGAACTTAATATAAATATTTAAAATATCACAAGGCAAGATACAGACTTTACACCAGTATCGAAAAAGTGCAACTTCACCATTATGGAAGATTTCCTGTCCTCAGTGTGAGCCAGAAAAATTACAATTTCCATAGTCTTCTTTCCAACAAAGAAACACTGAAGGGCTTTGACGTAAAGCTGGTTGTTTTGATGTAAAGCTGATTGTCAAGGCTCTGCTCAAGGCTTCCCCAACATGTTGCTGTTTGGATACTTATTTTACTTCTTTTAGGATAAAATAATAACTACATTAAAAGGCCAGTACAGTTTTCACAAGCAACTCTTGTCAACTATGTCCTCTTGCCTTCTGCAAAAACGTCCCACCCACCAGCAATTTGGTAGATAATCAGCATATGTAGACCAACAAGGCCCAAGAGCACAGATATTTAAGACAGGTATGTGATTTTAGCAGCAGATAACAAAGGGAAAACTTTTTTTATTAAGTGACAAGGAAGCAATGATAATGGGTCAAACTCTGTACTTTGCATTTCAGTGTGTATAAGCCCTAAGAGAACCTTGCTCTAAATCAATAACATACAAAACATTGCAAGCATATAGCTTCCAACAGATCCTTGACTAAATGGCCAAACCTGAGGAAAACCTCATTTGGGCTAGGTAAGCCCAGATCTAGTATTACCATCACCCAGAAAAGATACTCCCTGTAATCGTACCCTTTCACCCTGACCTTGTGATCTTCCATTCCCACCCAAGTGACTAAGCAGACATCATCAGACAGGTTCTGATTGCCAGATCTCCGTCTGGGCCCTGGGATCTTTCCCAGTTTTCCTCCCTACCAAGACTTCTTCCAACCACCATCTTCTGCTCTCTTCACTACTACAAGACCCCAGGCACACTTACAAAGTGGCTGCTCTAGCTCCCCTGTATTTCCTTCACACTGCACATCTTTTCCAGGCACCTGTGCTACAACTCTGCATCAGATAGCACACTTGATCTTTTGATTCCTTTCTCCTGTTCTTCCTTGACATTTCCCACCTGGCAGCCTCTCTGTTGGCCATATGAATCATCTAGTCCTTTCTGGCTTCCACTGTGTTTGTATACAACATAATTTGGCTAGTGTGGAGGAAGAAATCCTCAAGGATTTTAGCAAGAAGTAGGTTTTCCTCTTCCATCCTAGTAATAAAGTGGTTCCCGTACACTGGAAACCTCAGTAGCTGTGGAAACAGATGGCCAAGCTTCTCTCCACCTGACTGCTATGCAAGCAGTTTATTTCTACACCATTCCTAACTCCAACGTATCCAGGGCCTCGAGAACAAGCTCCAATTCTAACACCAAAGCACAACTTTGTGCCAGTATCTTAACAAACAAGCCAACTTAAAATTTCTAGCCAGAATTAAGTCATTATTGGAAAATAGAAACACAGAAAAGGCAACATTTTATTCAATGTCCTAAAGATCACTAAATCAAATTCTACACAGGCTAGTGTTACTGCATAAGATACTTATTCCCTCCACCAACACATAAAGGAGAAGTCCCACAGTGATGACATTTTGAGACTCAGTGTTTTGCACTTCTAGCGTAAACCACAGTTTCTGAATACATTCCCACTGAGAAGTACCACCACACCCAAATTGCATGTGCAATGCTTTTATTGCATTTAATTTCACCATACAGAGGATTGTAATTTAAATACTAGAAGTGGATAGCTTTAGTGTAGTGCAGCAGAGGAAGCCACAAACTAAATTTGTACAGGACAGTACATACTGAAAACTGGTTTTATATCCAGTAATCCCTTGAATCTTGCATGTCTTTGAACTGGGGGAATGCTGCAAAAGCCAAAATCCGCAAGAACCGTGGACCATACATATACAAATAAGCCATGCCCATCATCCCATCCCCTGAGCCCTGGAGTGCTGGGCACCATTCCTGGCACCTCCATGTGCTGTGTGATGGGACAGGGGAGTGAAGGGGATCTCTTCTGACCCCTCCCTGGTGCAGCATGAGAAGGCACAGGACCCTCCTGGGGCTGTGTGGGCACAGGCAGTGAGGCAGGACCATCCCCAGAGGTGTGCTGGGCACAAGTGGTGAGGCAGCACACCCCCATCCATGCTGGTCTCACCCCCCAGTGTGGCAAAGACACTCCACACATGCACAAATGTCCCGTGCTCATATGACATGGAAGAACACTATGATCAACCAAGGGAAGACAAAGATGTCTTCACTGGGGAAAAAAAACCAAACTCAAAACTAGAGGCATGAATACGTGAGGGATTACTGTATTACTAAGTAATTTGGTCTGAAATGACCACTTGAGTATGTGCCTGAGCTTAGACTCACCCAGAGCCTGAGAATATTCTATCTTGGCAGTTATACCTAACCCACTAAGAAAGTCCTGATCTGCCACCATGCACCAGTCTTCATCCGTGAGGAAAGCCAGGTGCCACAGACAGTGCTCGGCCAGACACTCCAGCACTGAGCCTTCAGGGCAAGTACTGCACAGGTTTCTAACAAAATCAGCCAGGATCCTGAAGAGCTAAAACCATTCAAAAATGTCTCACAGAACAAATAGTATCTTTTGGTGCTGTTCCAGGTAAGACTCAGTCCAGCACCACAAATTCTTGCACAGATTTTACAGAGGGTTGGGACAAGAAACACTAGTCTACCTACCCTGAATGCAAGGTGTTTATTTTGAAATGCTGCCAGGCAGGTTGGCCTTACCAGCACAGAAATATAACTCCATGAGACTGTGCGGTCAACACAGCAGTGGTAGCTGCTTTTTGAATGCTAATTCAAACCACACCCACAACTTTCGAGGATAGTCACCTCCCAGGAAATCATACAGTTCACTTGGCTATGTACAGCACAATCAGATAACATTGCTTGATGCCGCTCAAGACATAAAACAGCATCAGCCCTCTTAGAAGTACAGTTCATGGAAACACCAGGCTTAAGTTAAGACTTTAAAAACAAACAAACAAACAAACAGACCTTGAGTCAAATAAAATCAAATAAAACTGTAGCAGTTTATACAGGTCAAGATCTGTCCCCAACTGAGCAGTAGCACACTGGTATTCACCAGTAGGTGAGGCTTCTTTGTCACTTGAACTCTTACCTTTCAAATACTTGGGAGAATAGATTTGTCAGTAATTTAAACACTGGACATAGTACACAGTCATAGGCATTTTTTTTCAGTCAGCAAACCACTAGAGAGCATACTGAAAGGCCCATTATGAAGGCCAATCGCTACCCTTTTCTTGAATGACCACACGAAAATCAGTGACTGTTCCACAATGGATTGAAAGGGCCTTTTGTCTGAAGGAAAGGACAAGGAGTCACAAAGTATTGCAGATTCATTTGTAATTCTTGATTTTTGAAGAAACTGCAGAGTTTCAGTTAAAAGCAGATCAAGAAAAGAACAAGCTTTGAAAAAGTTATGCCACAATCCTTTCCTACTATGTACACGCAGAGCATATTTTTAGATCAGTCTCTTCTGTATTACAAAAAGATGGACAGGCATTCTGTGTTGTTGTTTTACAAGAAAAGCTTAAAACACATGCAGAGTTTTGACTTTATTCCCAAATCCTAATTAGGGTCTGCAGCACTACTTGCCTTGTGTAAACAGAAAATCATCAGGAGCTTTTTTGGTACAACATCTAGGAAAACTATAATTGTACTAGGATAATAAGGGAAAGCATTGTTAATGTTGCTTAATAATTGCTTTAGTAATTGAGCAAATTTGGCAACACCCATAAAGTATAAGATGAACCATTCAAGAAAAAAGACTTTTTTTATAGAGAAACCAGTATGAGACTCTAATTTTGAAGTCTGTTTCTGAAGACCCCCACAAAAAAGGGTCATTTACATCTGCTGACAACTTCCCATAAATAAGAAACGTTTTACTTCCCCACCCAAATCACATTTCAGTTCTCAGATTTTGCATGCAAAGATGCACACCCTCAAGATGGGATTTGCACACATGATTTCATTACAGAATTTCTAAACAAGCTTCACTTGGACAAAATTTCAGCAGGAACGACAGTGAAAGCTAATAAACTAAACCAGGTTTCTTCTAGCCCATACCCAGAACTAGGAAATTACTGTACTTCCATTCACAAACAAGAATCACAGCTGTCAGACTTGCCCTCTTCACCCCAATGTTCTACCCATGTACTGTGAAACTAAACAATCAAAAAATGTTGGTTTCATGCCTCAGCTTCTTGCCACATCCCAAAATTTATATTCCTTGTGGTCCCACAATGACACCTAAAACCTAACAATGTATTTTGCACACACCGTTGGTCAAGGTGCCAGCTGGATTTAGCTCTTCTGACCACGCTCTCAAATTACATCAGGCAAGGAGCTGGTCCTTGCAGACTTACAAGACTGCGGTACTGGTGCCAACATCCTTAGTGCAGGAAGCACCCATGATGCCACTTTCAGATACACATCGGAAGTAGAAATCCTGCCATGACAGAGATTCTCACAAGGTAACTACACACCCCATCATCTCACGCTCTCCAAAACAAGAGCTTACAGTTCTCAGGACTGTAAAGAGAATCTTACAAATGCAAAGCAGAGGCAAAACAATGCTGCACCACCTTCTTGAAGCTCAAAGTGCTCAGAAACCCCCAGGGCACAGAGGTGTGAAGTTCAAACCCCCCCGGCTGATCTCAGGGAAGCTCAGGACCAAAATCTTGGATATAATGATATGGAGAATTGCTTTCAAACAACTATTAGCAGGGGAAGGTGCCCGGTCTAAAACTACTTTGCTACCTAAGTTAACCATTTCACTACTGTTTGTTTTCATATTAGAAGAAGAACACTGAGAAAGCTACTGAAGCATCAGAGGAAGGAAGGCAGGACGAAGAACAGGGAAACTAAAGGACTGGAAGAGTGCGGAAAAGCATAGAGGAGACAGCAGCACCAGCCACAGGCATGGAGTTGTATTTCCACAGAGTAACACAGACAAAAAAATCCTTAATATTAGCTACAAGTCAACTACAAGTAACAGCTAACTGTAAGTTACTTTCCTTCCCTAGATCTTTTTGGAAAGTCTCGCTGCCCTTGGATCTTTTGCTCCAAGTCATTACACAGATTTACTTTTATCCTCCAGTGCACAGTGCAAAGTGGAGTTTGACCTCTCCTTTAGATTTGTAAAGCACCATACCAGACTGTTTTGAGAAAATGACTGAAGGTTTTTTAGATTCCGTATGACTAACATGGCTTGTAACAGTGTCTCAAGACCCCCAAAATGTGGCCTTTGAAAACACATGTATACCAGGAAACACAGTATCTAGGATGACAACATAGGTCACACGTGGGGGTAAAAAGGAACACAAATATAACAGTTTGGAGAAATTAACAAACACCGATTGCCTACAACTGCTGACAGGCAGTTTTGGTACTTCCATGATTGCTAGAGAAAAACTGGAAGGAAATACATAACACATTGTAGGCCATTAGAATATTTTTGTGCTTTCTCTTAAAAATAGGGTACCAGATATGCATTTCCTTAAACTGGGAAACAGCAGGAAGGTGAACTGACATAACCTCCTTTCCCTTTCTTTGAACAAGAACTAGGTAAGAATGACTGATCTAAATTTGGAACAAAACCTCTCTCAACACAAAAAGATGCTTGTGTTCAAATTTTAGGCTCACTGCTATGTCAGACAAAACAGAGATTCTCAAACATGTTTCTTCTCAGGCATTTGCCTGGGCATAAGGACTGTGGACAAAGACACTTCACTTACAGATAACCCTAAGAACATTCTGAAGGATACTTCATTGAATTCATCGCAATCATAACACTATCTTACACACTAAATTTTCCCGAGTTGTGACCTTACCTCCTTGCACGGTCATACAGCACCTGACAGAGTACAAGCCTTATCTTGATTAGTGTCTCATTACATTTAACAGATCCTGCTGTTCTCACAAAGGGCTAAACTCCTTCCACTCCCAAAAGGCAATTAGTGGAAGAACACTCACAGCCTGGCAGCAGCGTTCAGCTCTAGCAGTTTGTGATGGTGCCTCACCAAATTCATCAACCTGTTCTGACCTGGAAATCATTCTACACTTACAAGGTCTGACTGCATTCACAGAACAATTGTGGCAAGGGCACAGTGTCCTGCTCACAGCAGCTTGAGGACTCTGGCTAGTGGCATTCAACAGGTTACCGGCCAGAATTTTCTTCATGCCCAGTGCAAATACATTCCTAGTTAACCTGACATTCTGCATACAGCAATCTTTTCCACTTTCTCTGTAGAAAATTTTTAGTTTGCCTTCTTGAATCACTACATTTTGGAAAATATTTTATGATTGTATCAGGAACTCAAAGAAACAGAAAAAAAGATGTTTTACACATACACTGGTAACTCAGATTTAAAAGTTACCAGAAAAGAATTCCCACAAAAGATCATTAGATGCCTTGAAGCACATTTTCAAGCTGAAATCAACCAAATCAATGCAATGGAATGTGACCTGGAATGAAATAGATGGATTTTCTGTAGTGCCTCTTAGCCCTCCTAAAGAAAACAAATCTGGTAGTACAAGTCATTCACATCTCAGAACGAGGAGGCTAAGGGGGGGGGAAAGAAGCTCACACTATTAATTTACAGCTCAACAAAGGAGGCATTGCATTCTGATAGAGAATAAAAGACTACTGTCAGCTGTCACTGCTCATCAACGAATTCCATACCTAACGATTAATTTTTTATGTACAGTAAAAGAGACAACGGAGATGAAAAAAACCCCAACAAACCCAATTTGAAAAACCCCAAACATAAAAGCAGCAACAAAAAATCCCATCACCTTGGCCTTCTTTTACCTTGGCGCAGGTAACAGAAAAACCCGAAGGCTCTAACGGGTGGCTCCGTGCAGAGGAGCAGCCGGGGCACAGCACCCTCCGCCCCTCCCGCGCTCGCAGCTCCCACGGCGGCTCCGGAGGAACNCCCGCGAGCGCCGCCCCCGGCCCGCCCCGGGCACTGCGAGGGCTGCGGGCGCCGGCTCCGGGAATTCCTTCCTTCCTTCCTCCTTTCACACCTTCCTCCCTCCCTTCCCTACCTCCTGTGGGACCGGGCAGCCCTCCGGGGCCCGGGCGTTGGCTTCAGCCGCGGGCACAGAATATACGCGTGCCCCGCTCGCCACGCACACGTAAAGACTCGCCACGCGCAGTGGTACCGGCGGGTCTCGTGGAAAGAACTACGTACCCACGAACTCCTCGCTATGCAAGGGGAAACAGGCAACGCCAGTCATTGCCAGCCGGTGAATTGCAGCCTCGGGAAGAGATGACCGAGAGGGGACCTCATTAATGTGTATAAATATCTAAAGGAGAGGTGCCAGGAGGATGGAGCCAGGATCGTCTTGGCCATGTCGAGCAATAGGAAAAGAGGCTACGGGCAGAAACTAATGCACAAGAAGTTCCACCTGAAGACGAGGAAGAACTTCTTTACTGTGCAGTGACCGTGCATTGTAACAGGTTGCCCAGAGAGGTTGTGGAGTCTCCCTCACTGGAGATGCTCAAGAACTGTCTGGACCTAATCCTGTTCAATGTGCTCTGGGATGGCTCTGCTTGAGCAGGGAGGTTGAACAGAGGGGACCACTGTGGTCCCTTCCAACGTTACCCATTCTGCAATCTTTGAGAGTACTTGAGGCAAACGATGAGAAGATAAAAACACAAGTTTTACAGTAATCACTGTTTTAAAATACCACCTAAAGGCTCCAAGTAAAATACACAGCGTTGCTAACACAAAGCTGAAGGAGCAATAAATAACTACCCACTTAAATTTAAACACTAGAAGGCAGAGGTACAACTGCATGCTTGTAACAAAAAAAAGGCAAATTTTCCATAAACACCTATAATCTGGATTTACTATGAGTGTCTTTCATCAGCATTTCCCTTAACCTAAACACATACCAGTTCTCATTTTTGTTAGCAATGTGTGTCACAAGTACTAGAAAATCATTGTGTTCCCTCTCAAAATGGTTGCATACCTGTTTTCCAGCTAGCGCAGAGGAGACCCTTGGTCATAGCACACCTCCACTTAACTCCCTATTCCCAGTCAGGAAACTTCTTTCACCTTCGAACACGGTTTGGAAGTGGCACTTGGGCCGTATCAGTTTCAACCAAGGACTCACAAACTGCAGCACTGAAAATAATTCAAGGTGCAATTTATAATAAGAATATGTCCAACCCAGCTGCAGAGCTGGCAGTGTTTGCTCCTGGCAGACAACCACCTCGGTGTGACAGTGCACAGTTCACTGGGACAGCAGTGCCCAAGGAAACCTCACTGGGCAGTTCCTACTCTTCAGCTGCAGTGGCTTCGTTGGATGAGTGTCTATCGAATGGACTCATCCACCTGCTGCAGAAAGCTGGGCATGAACTACATATTCAGCATTACAGTGAGGCCACAGGTTCATAATTAACATTCCACTTGGAACCATGTCTACAAAACTATTCAGATCTTCAGTAAATACTTCTTTATTTTAAACATAACTTGGAATGTCCAGGCTTATATTTGTGTTGTGAGAGTGCTCTTTATAATAGTGCTGACATTTATCTGCACCCTGAGCTGTATGAATTTTGCCTGTGAGTTTTGGAAAAGATTCTGAAGTTCAAGAGAATGGTGGATTATATTCATAAAACAAGGGTGCTGCTGACCTTTCAGCACAAGAGAATAGATGTGAATCATGGACCTGAAACTCATCTAAAGGAACACAGTGGAAACAAATAGGATGAAAACCTCTAAAGGCTTTACAAATTATATTTGGATGGGGGAGAGCAGGGAGAAAGAGAATGTGGGAAAAAAAGAAGAATGAAAAAGGATCCTGCTGTTTAGCTCATGCATAAACTGTATGTGCTCAGCCAAAGGTCACTCCTTTTATTTTCTCATTAATTTCAATGACGGTAAATGGTATATGAAGAACAATCTAAAAATAAGAACAGCCAGAAATAGCTTAGGTTTTTGTGTGGCAGCATAGCAGGGAGAAAAACCTGAACTGAAACTTCATTCCAGATCTTTACTTTTGGCTTTTGAAAAAGTAGTGACTTAATTATTTAGGATGAACTGTAAATCTATTTAGAAAAGTAAAAAAAAAACTAAGTGGTCTGCTTTTTATGTATTTTCCAATAAAGTTTTTATACTCTGTACACTGAAATTAATTCCCAAGGGGTTTTGTTGGTTGTTTTTTGGGGTTTTTTCCCCAACTACCACTGTTAGGAGAAATGGCATATTTGGATTTTTGTGGGAGAGTTGTTTGGGTACTAAACTAAAAAACTACAAACTAAGTATGAGGCTAGGTTGTAAACAAACAGAGAAGGAATAACAGCTTTGGGAAACCTTCAGGTTCATGCAAAAGCTGGCACAAGGAAATGGCCATCCACTGAAACTGAAAGTAGAGGCTGGAATGGGAACATAGAAGGAAACATATTCTTAAATGAGAATGATGAATAGTTGCCTCAAACAAATCTTCAGGGAACAGGAGCCTTCCATACAGAGACTGATGCAACATCTGCCTGCTTTCTTTTTCTGAGAAATAAGGGCTAATATCCAGAAGCTGATCTCCAGACAAGGTGACGCAGATTCTACAGTAGCACTGAAGAAATTTCAGCATTACTACACTAGATTTTTAACTTTTGCAGGAAATGTGCAAATCTGCATTGGCTTGCAGTATATTTGGCTATATGCTGAGCTTACATTTTCAAAAAGAGGAAACCAGCTGCCCAGAGTTTAGTTCTCATCTCCTGTTTTTACCAAATACCAGTATGAACCTTATCGTCAACACATGTTGCAGTGGTTCAGTTTCTGTGTAGAGGCTGGTGATTGATAAAGGAAAAATGATAGTCCACAACATTTAAGCATCCTAGCTGGAACACTTGGGCTGTATTAGAAGTGAGATGGCCTGGTCAAAGCACCAACTTTGGATTTTGCATTAAATCCTCAGTTTACAATTTTCTGCGTAACAGTGGTCATATTTCTGATGCGACCCCAGACAACTCATTTAATTTCTATGGGCTACAGTTGCAAAAGAAGAAAGGAATTTCCAGACCTCAGTGTACATGGCAAAGATGATGAGACACTCCAGGTATAACTGTACAATGTAGTAACTTTGGCAGTAAAGGAACCTTTATGATTTCTTCCTCTCCTGCAACCTCCCAGACTCCATTCTGGCACTATAATCGGTTATTCCGTTCAGTTTCTGAAATTTACCCATGGGCCAGACCACTGAAATAACGTGGGCTAAAAATACCACCCCACACCCCTCTGTCTTCATAGATTTTTAACTGAGATCCAGTTCATACTGAAGCTTCAGCAGCTGGTGACCTGTCATGAAAAGGACCTTGAAAATGACATGTCACACTCTAACATCAGATAATGAGCTGCAAAAAACCAGAGGGATGTTACAACACAGCCTTTGAAAATTCATTGTTTCTGAAGGGGAAGAACACCCCTCACACATGATACGGGTTTGTTTCTAGCCCTGCCGGATTACTGCAGGGGTTAGGGATGGAATGGGAGCAAACTGAATGCAAAGGTAATAAAATACATCCCTATGTAATTGTTTTATCTCCTCGCTTCTTCGAACATCTACTGCTCCCGCAAGACTGGCAGACTCCAATACTTCAGTTGCATCCTTAGTATCACATCTATCTGGTCTGCTTCTTGGCAATGAGTTTTAAAGTACTACCTCAAGCAGGTCACTGCCATTTTTCATGTCTTACAGACAAGAGACAGTAGCATAGAAAGAAAAGAGAACTTCCCAGCTGCAGAAATAGGACACAGACTTCCAAGTCCTGCCCAACGCACTCGCTACAAAGCCTCATCTGCTATTTGGGGAGGTCTATTGTCTCACCAAAGGGACTGTGTGCCACCTGCAGCAACAGGACTGGAGACCACAGAGCATGGAGGAGAGGTGTCTGGAAGGGAGCTGAGGTGTGTCTCTCTAAGTTATGTGTGTGTATGTTGGTTTCAATACCAGAATCAGTGATTAAAAGTTTGTTAATTGACAACAAATTAATTCAGTTGAAATTCCCCTGGCACAAAACTGTTTCTGGCTCGCAACAAGAGAAAATTGATTCAACACAAAAATTTGCAAATAAACTTGTACAGTCACAGTGGTCTGGCAACAGATCTGAGGGTGAAGATACGGAAAAGAGCAAATTATGTAGCTCATGTTCTACAGCAGTTGCTAATCTAGAGCATAAATGTAACAAGGGTCTTTTAAGCCAGGAGAAGGGCTGATAATAACATTTTATCCTGGTTTTTGTTAGCAGCAGTTAAAAACTGCAATGTTAACGGAAAGAAGTTCAAAGAGAAGCACCAGAAGTGATTAACAGGGATATGTCTTCAGGAGATAGATGTTTACATGCTTGGCTTAGGAGAAAGCAGCCAAGCAAGAAAAAGACAGAAGGTCCTTTCAAGGGCCCTGTGTGGAATCCTAAAGAGCATTATATAGAGTATCAACATGGAAAGATGAAAAAGAAAATTCATGATTATTATAAAAAATTCTGACAGTAACAGTGGACTAAAACCCTAGAGAGGCTGGCTTTCTATAGGTTATCAGCAGAAAGTTGTATTCAACATTCAGAAAAATTTAAAAAATAGAAAAGGCTCTCCATTTGCATGTGTGATCCTAAGAAAAAAAAAAATCAAGAAAGGCAGCTTTTTTGGCTTTCAAAGCAGGTCAAATTCAGAAAGGATAATTCACAACCCACACATAAGTCAATGGCTATTATGTTTGCTCAGACAAGACCTGAATTTGATTAAATGGTTATGAGCACACAGACTATATAATATATAAACAAAAATCTGTTTCGCAATGAGATTATTTATATCAAAGATAATTTCAACTGCTTCTCTGTGATCTTGTATTTGGTTAAAAATACAGTGACCTCAAATGACTGTGACAGTCAAAGTACAATATTCTAAGAAATATTTTTAATTTTACTTTTTTTAAAGATTGGCAGGGAGGCAAAACCCTTCACAGAAACATGCAGTTGAAAAAAAGAACCTGAGCATTATCTGATTCCAGAAGCAATGCAGCTGTATCTTGTAGTGTCTAATGTTTCAGAGTGAGCGGACTTGAGCAGGGTGATAAACACTGAAGAATGACTGAAGTTCGAAAGCAAACAGAAAGGAGCCTTGAGCTCACTCTTGTAGTAAATGGGAAAGAAGTGAGGAAAAGCTTGGTAAAAATCAGCATAATAGTAGGCTTATTGTTGAATCTGAAAGCTTCATTTTCCAACAGTGTCCCTTTTCTGGGAAGCTGCACAACCACTCTGAAAGCGCTTTCTACAGAGATGATAAATCTATGGTGGAGATTTATGCACATTCAGATTACGTCGGGAAATCAGTAATGAAAAGGATAATTAAATAGAGGGACAAAAACCTAGAAGAAAAATTACCAAAAGCCTCCAAAACAAACACAGCTAACAATACACCATGATATATCAGGTCCTGGGATTCTGACTCTGACTTTGGCACCCATTCTTGCTTGAGCAACACACAGGGTGAACAATCTCATCCTCTTCCTCAGCGTGGCTCCCAGGACTCCACAGAAGAGCTCTCTGCACAGCAGCAGATTCTGGGCTGTAGCAGAGTGTGCGAACAAGACGAGGCGTGATATTTTTGGTCCTCTCTCCGTTTCTTTTTGCATAAGCTCTTAATTCATCAATAGGTGGAAAAGCATAGGAAGAAAAAATATTCTATACTTGGAATATTGTATACAACATGCAATATACAATATGGAATTGTTTGAGACTACAGCCTTCCTGCTTCTGAGGAAGAATCCAAAAAGGAGAGGAAAGGTACAGAGACAACTCTCAGTGACACCAGCCAACTTAAAAAAAAAAAAAGAAAAAAAAAAAAAAGGCTATGATTGGCTGGAAGAGTTCCTGGTAATGGCTTGCTGTCCCATGATGTTGAAGCCGGGTTAATGCACATCTTTTAGAGAACTTTCAACCATACCAGTGTGTGCTCAGCACTAAAGAAACAGCCAAAGAGGGACCTCCATTAAGAGCAGTGGTAGACTCCTGCTCTGTGGTTGGACTAGACCCTGGGCTAAAGAGACCGCTCTCACTGTTTAGCTTCAGGCATCCAACTTGTGTGCCTAAGCCAGAGCCTCAGTTCCTGGGCTGCCAGGGAAGCTAAAGGTGTCCTTTGGACTCTACAGGAACCTTCAGCCCCATAATCCTCACAGTCAGGTGCCTGAAGCTAAACTGTGAAAAACCCCAGAGCAGGGATGACCTTAACAGTTACAGTGTTATTTGGATGATTTCCTGGAGCACTTGCTTCTAAGTAAAACTGCCCTCAGTAACCCAGAGGCAGCTCTGCCACTATCTGACTCCAGCAGCTTATTGTTTTGTGTTCTGAAAGGGTTTGGTCCAGCCCAAAACTTCAGCAACAAAAGAGCAGGGAGCTCCCATTGTTTGGTAGCACTAGCAGATTGGATACTGCAAGCAGAAAATCTGAGGGTTCATGAGCTAAATCAGAACTTTTGAACCTTGCAGTCTCCATTTTATGACCAACAGCCCCATCTTTCCAGGCACAAGTAAGAGAGGTGCTGTGAGAGCTGCCTCTTGTGACACAGAGCTCACTCCTTCCCTTTTGACTTTAAAAGAGGTACCCCCAACTCAGAGTGTTGATGGTAAAGCAAACACACTGATTGAACAAAATTTACTGAAAAGCCCTTTTATTTTGTATGACTGTAACTCTAAAACACACAACTCAGTACTGTGTCAGAGTCCAGTGTGCAAACTTCTCCAGCTCTGAAGATTAAAAAATCCACTTTAGTACAGCGATGAGTGTCCCCACCTGTCACACGAGAGACAAGGGGTTCAATTCCCGCCAGGGAGGCAGTGGTGCTGTTTAAGAGTTGGACTTCATGATCCTTGTGGGTCCCTTCCAACTCAGAATATTCTGTGATTCTGCGATGTGATACGGTGTACGAATGCTGCAACTCTGTGAGAATCTTTAATTTGGTGCCATGACTATATAATTAATTAGTTTATTTACTTATTAAATCTTGTCCTACTTCTCTAAAGTGGATTCAGTCCTAGTGTCTGATGAATCCCATGTGAGAGCTAAGGACAGATGCAGATGAAAAAAAAGACATCTAAAAGACGTGGATGTGCTTCCAAGTTTTGCGGTACAAGATGATCTATAGTAGAAACTATGTATAATCCTTTCTCCCACACCACTGCTGGACAAAAAAAAGAAAAAAAATGTAGCAATTCCAATTTCTGTATAAGAGTTCTGTTCTAGGCAGTGTGCAAAATGCTACTTCAGACCTTGCCCTCTTCTCCCTTCTGCTAACAAGAATAATTTACAATTTGAACTTTTTTTGACAGGGGCTGGGCTATTAATAAATCAGTCTCAATTCAAACAAGTATCTTGAAGTAAAAATCACCATATCATTTACTAATCACACAAATCAAGACAATCTCCCTTAAACACTGAATCTGATAACAAAGTATTGCCCTGCCATTTGGAGATGTATGGGAGTTTAACTGACACTTACATTAGTGCAGTGAACAAATGCTTGTAACAGGGAGTGATGCACAGTGAGGACCACACCGAAGGACTGGCTTTGCATATGGACATTACTCTGGTCTCCTTCACATCAAAAAGTCATCTGCACAGGATAATCCTAGCCAGAAGGAAAAAGAGAAGAACAAAAATATTTAGTGCTTTGAAGTGTGGTTTCAAGATGAACATGAAGCTTTTCTGGGAAGTCATGTAAATAACAAAAGTGGCACATTTAAATGATGATCTAACTATGAACTCAGGACTTTGGCAGCTGAGGTGGCTGTTAATATAGTGACGTCTTACAGTATTTGAAAAAAGGGCTGGCCAACAGGCAGAAACACATAATCAAGTTGGAAAAAACAAACAAATTCAACTATTACGGCTTTAGTGTTGTTACACAGCACACAGGGAAGTAAAGTACTAAAAACATAGATACTAATAATTACAGAAGAAACAGAAAGGTATCAAAACCGAAAGGGTAACAAGGTTTGATCTATCAGCAGTGTGCTTTAGAAATACAATGATCACAGCACAAAATACAGCAGCAAAGTGATTCAGAAACTACCAAGGCAACTTAAGGTTCAATACAGAAGGATGCTGAACATAGATTGGGTTTGTCTCTGAAAAGACCGAAGTGAAGTTCGACATTGTAAAATCCAAAATCCTTAAACCCAAAATGTCTCCATGGCTTTGCACTAGGAAACCAGCACCATCATTCAGCAAGGAGAGAGTCCCAGCTCAGAAAGTGCCTCACCCAGGGCTACACAGGAGGTCTGCAGGAGGACTAACACAGCCCTCCACCAGGAACCTACGTTATAGCACCTGTGGAAAGGTATCCTAAAATTACACCTGCTTAAAACAACACTCTGGTTAAAACAAGAACAAAATCCATCATGGACTAAGAGAAGACAGAGGTGACATTAAAGAACCACACAGGACAAGACTGAAAATGGGATGTATATATATATCTGTGTATATGTGCAGTATAAACAACCCTGAACATTGGGGTCATCCTTTGTACAAATGCCCTACTACACGTAAGGGAATTCAGACAATACTTCTGCAGTCATGCTCCCCAAGTCTTCTAGAATATAATGAACGTGTACCATTTGCAACACAGTTTATTATACAAGAATACGTATAATCCCTTATTAATTAAAATCCTTAGTCTTGCTTCAAATTTTTATGAGAAAGGTGATACTATTCATGCCAAAGTACTTCTTCCTGAAGGATATATAAGGAGTTAACTCACACATAGATGCATATTGTTACTTATCAGCACTTCACTGCTATTACCATGACAGCAAGGAAAGGTCTATTTTGTTCTACCCCATTCTTTCATCAGCAGAACTGATGGTTGACTTCCAAATTCTGAATCTTAACAGAAACTAATGTTTGAGGACAGATTTTGCATTGTATCCTAAAAGCTCGATCTGAGAGGAATTTTAATGAAAAAAAAAAAGGTGGAAAAAAAGACTGTTCTTTTGTAAGACTAACTGAATGTTAAGAGGCTGATTATGCTGTTTGCAGTACAATATGCATTAAAAAAAACCCAAACAAAAATCAGAACAAACGTTTCCTGGGGTAAAATGTGGCAAAAAAAGTACATCTTCTTTTGTCGCTCACAGACAAGCACGGGGGGATCAGCATGTCACTGCTGCCTACAGGACATGGATGATTAACAAGAAGGAACATGGTACAGTGAATTGACAATAGGTTCACCAGGAAAGTGTAAAACAGTAAGTGGAGTGCACCGAAGGAGTACTCAAGAACATGTGACATCCTCATACCTCACATCTGCACATTCAATATGGTATCAATATTAATAGGACAACTGGTGCAGGAGGAGGCTGCTGGGGCATCACAGTTGTATTTTCTCATGTACTCTGACACTTTAGACCACGTCTAAAGAATAATAAACAGACAGGGAGAACGCTACAGACAAATAACATAAGGAATAGGACCCCTTTCAAGCTGTCTCTTTATCTGGTGCTCCACAGGTCAAATAATTAAGCAGTCACTCTCACATTAAGAAATTCTCCACCAATCCCCTTTACCAGAGATGCACTAATAGAACTACTGATATAGAACTACCCATTCCTGGGTAGAAACAATTAAGAGGAGATAGAGAAGTCAGAAGAGCAAGGCTTAGCGGAACAGAACTCTGGCACAAACAGGCTAGAAAACAATTGGAAATGAAGGTTGAGAAGACAGAGAGGATGCACAGGAAGCAGAAGACAGCAGGTCTTCCTCTCCTAGACAAGAGGTTCTGTGTGTGTGTGTACACTGTAAAAGATCCAGATGGTCTTCTCCACCCAACAGTGTAGTTTGCTCATGTAGATCTTGAAAGCCAATTACCTGAACAACCTGTTCCCTCTTGTAAAACCTGTTATGCAATCCAAGCTTATCCTGCTGGGCTGGCCACAAAAATAACAAACTACTTAGCTCTTCCCCCCCATTTTGTCACAAACACTATATAAGCTGTGTTTTATCTACAGCAAAGAAAGAGTTAATTTCCCCACAGACAAAAAGAAATTGAGAAAGGAGATAAAGTGAAGCTGCAGGCTGCAACAGCTATGCCATTTGATTCCCAGCTTTAAATAAACCCTTTGAAGTAGAACAGGTTTTTTATGCTAAAAAAAGCGCTGCTTTTCAGTATGCATCATTGTTTACAGTTGCAGAAATTACACCACTTGAACTCTAAACTGGATATTCAGTGTTGAAAAAAATAGTGGGAAATTTATGTGTAGATCCCCATCATTCCAACAGCTCCCATGCCACATCCAACACCTGCTTCCTGCATTAGTATTAAGCTTTACAGTAACAGCTGACATCGTTTTGCAGGCACAGTTCAAAATTTTACCTCTACCTATACAAACCATGAGCTGAATGGTATAGCTCCACAATTGAAAAGTCTGAATTAACTACAGGGGGTGGGGGGAAAGGACCATCTTTGTAAACTTCACTTATTGAGAAGATTTTCAAGCGCCACAAAAGTGTGAACAAATAAACACTGAAGCTGCCGAGAGGGGTTTCAAAGTACTCTCCTCTCTCCTAAACCTCACTAGATTAGACTATAAATATTAAGCAGAAGTGCAAATAACTTCCTAAATGGAGACAGAATTTGCACTTACCCGAAGAAATTTAGCAATTTTGCTAATCAAATCCACATAATTTATTCTTTTGTTAAGAACAGAAAGCTGAAGGGGGAGGAGGCATGTCTAACAGAGCTCTCAACATGATGGGTAATGTCAACACAAAAGAGTGGGAGAATATCATTGTTATTTTCTACTGTATAGATCTTCTTCAGTATTTAATGAGTTCATCCTTGCCACCTGTGGGACCTCCAGGACTCTGAAGATTTCACAGCACTTATATCTGTGTCAAACTTCCCAAAGTTTTGTATTCCCCAGGAGAACAAATGAAGAGGACCTAATTTGTTCAGGTCCATTACACTTGCTGTGTATTTGTGTTTCTGTAACAGCTGTAAACCATAGGCAATGTCAAACCTTGAGCCCCAGAAGTATTCATTTATAATGAAACAAACTAGGAAGCAGTTTTTAATCTTAACTAAAATATGTAAGGGAACAGCTGCGTTTTGAAGAGCAAAGCCCCAAACAACAAAAAGCAATGGAGAAAAGACAGCTCTATGCATATTTCTTCAAAAATGGCTCTTCAGAGGGAGAAAACACCAGATTTTCAACAAAATCTAATGTGGGATTTAAAGGCACAGTAAAATGTAGTTCTGAGACTTGTTTCAGGGATAACAACTACCAACAATTGGCAACAATCCCCTTATCAAAGTGTTGAAAGCTACACAGTGGTCAAGTGAGATGAGACGCTGGCAGTTAGCCAAATGTGGTTCAGGAAGATACATGTAATTTGCCATGTTCAGCATTATTTGCTACTGCAAAGCTGCTCTGGGATCAAAATCCTGATTGTAATCCATCAAACCAATAACCACAGTGAGTTGAATGGCTGAGCAATTGTAAGGACAGAGGTGGCTGCAGGGATGGTACTAGAAATTAAGAGATACTATAAAGCTGCTACTAGCATGTAGAAAGCTTTGGAGGAAGGGGAAAGCAGCATGGTAATCACTAATAATCACAACACTGTAACACTGTCAGGACACCAAAATTTTTATTAAAAACAAACCAAATCATGTCATGCTAAGTTTTGAAGGAGCAATATTTATGCCTGCTGCTCACAATTTCACAATTTGGTGGACAATTCAAACTGCCTGGAAACAGCCTTACCAGGTTGGCCATAAGAATATCACTGTCACACAAAACTGACTTGCTTGGGCCCCTGCTAGCACTTCGGCCCTTTCTTGCCTACTAGATGGGGTGAGAGAGAACTACATGGACTGTGTCTCCAAAAGCAATCCGGCGCTTCTGCCTCCATGAAAGCAAGATCAAGCTGACATTGAGCAAGATTGACCAAACATTGCTTAACTTGCTCTGGTAAGTCACCTTAGAGAAGCCTTCAGTGTGACTGAAATCCAGCAACAGCGTTCTCCTCTTCGTGTTTGTACTTCTTATTGCCTTTGTCACTTTGACCCTTCATCTCCCATCTGTGGGATTTCTTGGCTTTAGTGTATTTTTTTCATCTAAATATAGCACCTCTTCAGCTTTTTTGTCTCTCTGCTACAACCTTGGCTGCCTTTAATTCGTGAAATTAGACCTAGTCTGCATTCTAATCAACTTTGGCAACTTATGCTTTTAATTAATCCTTAATATTCCTCTAGTCTCCATGGATGGTGCACTATAAAAACCCATATCTATATGTCATTGTGGTTTCTACTTCAGAGGGAAAAAAAAAGATCCCACAAATGGTATATATACAGGAAATATACACAATTCATCATAAAACATTAGGATGTTATTCCCTCCAGATGGATTAGCAGACATATTAATATGTTTTTCCAAATGAAAAAGTTCTATGTGATTTATTATTCCATGAGGAACAGGGGTCCAACAAGGCCCCTACTTGGATACAGCCGCTGTGGGATTCTCAACATATTGTAAATTGCTGGATTTGGGTAACCCCTCTCCAAAACCACAGCAGGCCTCTGACTGCCTTGCACGCAAAGATTTAACAGGTTAATTGACCAAATCATGCTCACTTCAATAGCCCCTTTGTGTTCAAGATTTGACCCACAGAAAAGCTCTGAAAGTTTAGAGCACAACATAAGTGCTCTAAGTATTAACGGGTCACATTTGGAGGTTCAGAATCAGTTGTTACTTCATGTTTATTCAGTAAACTTCCATTTAAGTAGAGCACTGAATCCAAAACCCAGGAGAGACCTCCAAACTTCACCCATTATTAATAATTTGATGTATCAATTAAACGTAATGTTCTGACATCTTTTACTCTTGCCTGAGTATCGCTCCAAATAAAAGATATTCAACTATAACTGAGAATGTGTGACTTCCTGCTAGCCAACCTGCTCATCTAAGAGTTGAATGAACCAGGAAGTTTCTACAAAAGTTGTTGAAACATTCTTTCACCACAGTTATATTTATTGACAGTTTCTGAGTGTATTTAACAATAATCAGAATGATCACTCCAGAAGTGAAGTCTGGAAGAACACATATTCTGAGAATATTAACTGTACATAAACCAGCAACTTCTCTTAAGACATCAAGATCTTTTCCAATCTTATCAGATATGTAGGACTGACATTACATACAACTTACAAGCTGTTCAAAGCAGTGGGAGTATTTTTTGTAACACTAAGAGTAGTTCTCTTAGTATTTCACAGCTCCGACTATATGTTTTATTAAAATATTGATCCCCACTTTTTACTTGGAAAAGAAGAGTTAAGAGATAAGCAGGGCAGTAACACTTTGAACTCGTCATCTAGAACACTTGGTTCCACAAAAATAACATGGGAAAGGTAAGGCGTCCACTGCCCCTAGTGCCACTAGGATTTCACCTTCTGTGCCCTGGCAGCCTNGGTGTTAGATGGTGAGTTGGAGTAGGTGATCCTTGTGGGTCCCTTCCAACTCATAATATTCTGTGAATCTGTGAATCTAGCCTAAACTTTCCCTGTTGAAGCTTAAGACTATCACCTCTCGTCCTGTCCCCAGAGACCAAGGAGAAAAGACCAGCCCCTGCCTGGCTACAACCTCCTTTTAGATAGTTATACACAGCAATAAGGTCACCCCTGAGCCTCCTCTTCTCTAAGCTAAACAGACCGAGCTCCCTCAACCTCTCCTCATAAGGCTTATCTTCAAGCCCCTTTATCATCCTAGTTGCCCTTATCAGGATCAGTATCTCAATCTTTCAGGGTTTGTACCAGGAAAATGCTTAACAGGACCCGAGTGTGTCACTTTGTATGGGCGACAACTCCCCAAGTCCAAACAGTTGCCTGGACCAAGGCCAGGCTCCTAAGCCCTTTGCAGAACTGAAACATGAAGGTTTGAGAGACACTGGGAGGAGAATTTCTTAGTCTTGGCTGATTTTGCTCTGAGGCTGCCAGAGTTTGAAAGAAGGCAAGCCTAAGCACTGTTATCATCTTGCTGGTTACTCAGAGGTATCTCCTGGAGAAACACTGGGCCAGACTGGAAATCTGATTCATTCTACTTCTGCAAACTTCAAAAGAACTTTAACAAGTTATGCGAGCATTATAATGTCTTAGCCTTACATAAATGAAGCTCACAAGGAAAACTTACTTTCTTTTCAAACCTTAGAAAGGAAATAACCCAGCTTCAGAATCTAATCCCTTTAAAGACAATTGACTTTATTATGGGAGAATTTTATCACCAATTCCTGAACACGTTAAATATATAATAATTTTTGACTAATTATCTCTTGCACTGTTGCTTGGTTGAGAGACCAAAAGAAGTCTGAGATTCAGGGCTTACCACAAACAAGAAAACACATGTTTTTAAAGCCATCAGTAAATAAATCAGAAAAATATTGTCCTGATCGTGAGATAAATGAAGGGGAGAAACACTTTTCTACATCAACATAAAATATGTACAAACAGAATTAAAGAAAAAAAGTTCTGACTATTACATACATTCACAGGAAAGAGCCAACCGTATCAGGCTTGGGTTTTGCTTACATGCAAAGCAGAAATACTTTATAATAATTGAAGAGCCAAATTATGTAAATACAGAGATGCTCCCAGCAAGCTCACTGCTACCCAGAGATTTCAATGAAAGCAATTTATATTGGAATAAAGTTCTCTCCATGTACAAAACCTTTGTCCTGACAATCATTTTCTTGCTTTAACAGAAACTGGAATTTTGCCATTTGCACGAAGAAGAGACATTCCCTGTTTGCTACGTAGGAACTGAAGGAAGAAGTCATGTAAGTGCCAGTCAACTCTCTATCTGAAACACTGAGGAAATAAATTAAAATAACTTAGGACAGTCTAGATGGGCTCAGCACTGTCTACCTCAAAAACTGTGGTCCAGGCCTACCCAAAAGCATGAGTTTGTCTTCAAACTGTAATAGCTGTCAAAAATAATTTGCTTACCTTTGATGTTTTTTGAGTGTTGGCTGTTATTGAAACACTCCCATGATGAACAATTTTTTTTTACTAGTTTAGAAAGATGAGAAGCAACATTTCTCACAGCCAAAGAGCTGGAATTGGCAGAAAAATATAGTAAAGGGAAAAAAATCATAATAAAATTGTGAGAGTGAACAAAACTGAACTGAATCAGTGATGGTGTGGTGCGTCCCTAAGCTAAGCATTTAAAGAAGAAAAAAAAAAAAGAAAATCAGAAATGCAGAATATTTACACTAATTACTTTAACATGAACAATACTAAGAATCAACTTTCTGTGAGAGCAAAAGTGGGGGACATGTTGCCTATAGTGTAGCATTAAAAGTCAGGTTAGTATAAGAAAAGAGATGGGATGCAGAAAAGGTTCCCAGAACAGACTTAGCCCATCCTGGCAGGTGTCTGTTCCTCAGCCTCTTTCAATACTCCAGCATTTCAAAGCTTGTATAATTAGAAAATCTCTCTTCATGTCAAATGTCTGTTTTCCTTGCTGTATACTAATTTCCTCATGCCCTGTGGCATGATGGCTTATCACTTCTTAAAACAATTCCTGTATTTTCATTTTTATCTCCACTTTGCTTTTTCTTTTTGAGACTAAAAAGTCTCTTTCTATCGCTTCATCTCATTAGGTATATGTATTTTCTTAGCTTTCATTATTATCTCAGCTTCTTTAGACTCAGGTTCTTTGTACAGTTCTCACAGAAACTTGTGACCTACTTTATATGTACAAAAAAAGTACCTTTATAGACAGTAATACAACATTAAACAAATAAAAAAAGAGTATGTTGCAGTTCAATACATTTATGTTAACCTGTCAGTCAAGAATCTCACCACTGCCAAAAGATTCACAATCCCTCCACAACAATCTTTGTTTTGTCCTGTGCTATTTTTTTCCAACTACAGTTGGTGTAGGAACTTCATTGACGTCTTTCCTATGGTGCACCTTCCACATTTAAGACTATACAAAATCTGCGAATAGTATCATTAGTAGTTTTGAATTTTAAACACTTTAAAGTTACTGGAATGTTTCATTTCTTCCAAAGGTGATGTTATTTTGAAAACTTTTAATGTTTCCTTCTCAGAGAGAAGTCTTGGGAGAAGCTCAAAGTCCTGAGCCACAAATGCCAGGCAAAAGAAAACAGATCAAAAGACTTCCTTTCCTCAGATCCAACATGTATGTGTATATCTTACATCTAACACAGGTGAAGGGGCAAATTGTGTGACTAATTTCACTCCATGTGAAAACAGAAGATAGTATTTTTTTTTTTTAACATAAAAGAAAGGCAGAAAAGCTACAGGGGAGACTATAACTGACCTGAGGAGATGGAATCAGCCACGAGGAACATCTGAAGCTGGGCAAGGAGACCTTGGCAGAGTAATAGTTACAAGTGGGTCAGTGCAAGTTTGGGGTTGTTCTTGCAGGTCAATAAGGTTTACAAATCTCCTCAGCACTGTGAATTAGGGAGTGAAATTGGCATCCAGCTTCTCCATACCAGTAGCCTGAAAGAACTGCTGTGCAAAGATGATGGAGGCGGGATGTCAATTTTAATAAAGGCATTGAGGAACTGAAGGAACTATGCCAGGGGAGGTTTAGACTGAATGTTAGGAGGAGGTTTTTCACAGAGAGAGTGATCCCTCATTGGAATGGTCTGCTCAGGGAGGTGGTGGAGTCACTGTCCCTGGAAGTGTTTAAGGGAAGACTCAATGAGGAGCTCAGTGACATGGTCTAGTTGGTGGGGAGTTGGACTGGATGATCCTGAGGGGCCCTTCCAACTTGGAATAACCTGTGAACCTGTGAATTACGTGGGTTCCACTCATAGGGCAATATGATAGTAAAGGCAAAAATAAGTTCCTCACAAATGCTCCAAGAAAAATACAGAACATCTGCAAAAATTCAGTGACACAAAGTCTACATTTAGGCATTATACTCAGCAATTTGATTAAAACCCAGAAAACCTTGTCAGGTAGCAAACTGGAACAGGGATGCAGCACTGGCCCAGATATGCCCCAATAATGATTCTGACAACTGAAATAAAGTGAGCATGCTCTGTGTGCCTGCAAGGCCATACTCTGCCAAGACAAGAGGAGATGTCTATCATAAGAGAGATGATTTGGAGATATTGGATAGAAAGGTAATCATAAAAGGGATAAATTTGAAAGATATTTGGCAACTGAACAAAGATGACTAGTAACCTTTTCTGTTGGTGCTAAATGAACAGTTTTGAAGAATCAGTGAGGAACTACCACAAGTACCAAGAAGAATGCCAGGACAAGTAAAAGAGATTTTGTTAGTAACATAAACAAACATGGATCTCAGTGTGCTAGTGAAAAACAGGACAGAATAACAACATGACAAGGGAATAGGCCAAGGAGTCACAGCAGCAATGAAATGTGGCAACCACCTGAGGAAAACCGTATTCAATGTCTCTACAGTGAGAAAATGATCTCAAAGAAAATTGAACACTTGAATTTGTAAATTAGGTTATACAAAGGTAAACAAAAAAAAAAGAAGTTTGATTTGGAGTTGTGCTGGATTTCTCTAGGATGGAATTGATTTTCTCCATAGCAGCCCATATGGTGCTGTGCTTTGGATCTGTGGCTCCAGCAGTGCTGATAACACACCAGTGTTGTGGCTATTGCAGAGCTGTGCTTGCACAGTGTCAAGGCCACCCCTGTTTCTCACTCCACCCCCACAGCCAGGCTGAGGAAGGGCAAGAGGATAGCAGGGGACACAGCTGGGACAGCTGACCCAGAGATACTTCACACCATGTATTCTCAAGCTTAGAAATAAAATTGGAAGGAGAAAAAGGTGGGGGGTTTTTGCCTCCAAAGTCTGACTGGGCATTCGACTGCCTGTGGGAGCCGATGTGCCATCTCCTTTGCTTCAGTTGTTTCCCTCCTACACTCTTTTCTTGATTTATTAAATTGGTTTTTATCTCCACTGAAGAGTTTCCTTGATTTTGTTTTTCCTGTTTTCTCCCCACTGCGAGGAGCTGGTGAGAGGAGCGAGTGAGCAGCTGTGTGTGTGCTTGGCTGCTGTCTGGGGTCAGATGCTGGCTAGAAGAAGAGACAATTTATTTAGTATTGTGCTGTCACAGAACTTACTTGGCATTAAAGGAAAAAAAAAAAATCTAACTTTCTGTAAAAGTGTTTGCATTTACTTCAACTAACCAGACTTGCAATCACTACTAAAGGCAGAACAGCTTCTGCCTGGCACCTCTTGACCCAGTTCAAGAATTCTTCAAGATCTAATACTACACAGTTTCAGGAGCACTTTACCTACATACCTACCTATTAACAAAACCCTAAAACAACTGTAGCCACTAACGTAGCTTACATCCATTTGGCACCCTAGGCCAGCCTCCAGCTGCTTGCTGAATGCAGCAAATAGAGACTGGTGTCCAGCTCTGCAGTGCTGAGAGAGCCCATTTCTCATTCAGGTTGCACATCGGGAAGAGCAAACCAAGTTCTCCCATTTCTAGTTTGGTTTGCTGTCCAGTTGGTTTCACTGTGGACATGATAAAAGTGAGATTTCTTCTCATATCCTTCAGCTGTAGAGTTCAGGAGTATGTTACCTGACCTTAAAAAGCATATGTAACAGTTGATGTTGCCATCAAGATTTTAATGATATTTAAATCCTGTTAATCTCTGGGGCTTAAATTGATGGAACTCATTGCCAAAGGATACTATATATGTATTAGACAAAAGCATACTTATTTTAACCATTTTAAAATACCTGTATTTCAGTCTCACCAGATAACTATAGTTCTGTTAGTTTAGAGAATAGGTAAATTCTGTAATAAGATTAAAAATCCTAATATCATGCAGACTTTCTTGGCACACGAAAAGATCTGGAGTACTACAGTAGCTTCAGTTCAGAGAAACAGGAAGGTTTTCGCATCTACAACGCTGCTCTCTCCTATGGATCTTGATTTCCAAGTCAAACTGCAGAGCTGACAGACTGTGTGTGTCTGGGTCTTATCCTGATCTACCCTTTTTAAGTTATTCATCATTTGTGCAAAATGGCAAAAGACAAATGTTCAAGAGAAATCTAATCCATCCATCCTCAAACACAAATTTTAATGCAACAGAAGTTCTAACTGAATAATGACTGCCTCCTAAGCAGCCTTATGGGCACAAGTTAAAAATAATTCATACTGGTACCAAATAAGATGAAGCTTCTAGCTTGGAATTGATTTGTTTTCCGGAAAAAGAAGGTTTGTTTAGTTTGTGACTTCTGACACAGAGTAGACATTATATTGTCCATTTTTGACACAATGGTGAAACTTTTACTACATCCCTTTCCTTTGAAAGGTTCTCCTCTCACCTGGTTTGTTATAAGATTATAGAGATTTTCTCTTTCAGTCCTGTTGAATTATCAGTCAAACTACAGAATCATTTTTCTACAATAAAGCCCTACTAGTTAGCTTCTCTAGCAAAACGGTTTTGTTATTATATCTTCTTTCCTTGTAGATCTCTGTATCTATTTAATAGTAAGATTGTCTAAGAGAGAAAAGATTTTTTTTTTTTTTAATATGTGGATGTGGTAACAGATTTGATTAGGAGAAGATGCTGGAGATAATTTTTGTGGCTGCTGGCTGGGTCAACCTACCACAGAAATAAGCACTTTTTTCCTACCATACTTAAGAAAGGGTCTTTAAGGTGAGAGATTTAACCATATCTTCTCCCAGAGACCCTCCATTAATTACAATTATCAGTTCATGAGTTCATGAGAAGCCTCTTTTTGTTCAATCTGATTTTTTTCCTCCTTCTTTAGAAGTTGAATTAAAGCATAATTACTTGCATTATGCCACTTGTGACAGTATGAGCTGATTAGCTTGTAAAGCACTGATTAGTTTGGGGCTACCTTAGTAGAAAACTATGAATTATAATGAGATACGTAGATAAGCTTGGAGAGGTGCTTATGGTATGAACCAAATGGATTTTATATAGATATATACATATATAATTCAAAATGAGAATATTTCATAATTGCAACCTATTACAAATGGGGACAATTTCACTATATGACACATCACGCTAATCTCATCTCTAAACAACTCGCATAATTTCATAACCAGTATGTATATCTTTGTATTTTCTGGTACAGCAACTTTGTGTCACAGTGTCGTTCCCTCCTCCTGCATGTTCCAGCTCCCAGCAGTGGGCTCACTACATCCCTCATTTGAGGATTCAGAAACTTACTGATTTTAGTGGGGTAGGTATAAGGCCTGGAGATTTAAGGATTTTAGTGGAACAGTGAAATTTTAGTGAATTTTAGAAGGATTTTAGAAGAATTACTAGATTTTAGAAGCATTCACTAGGCCTGAAATTTAACATCCAATAGTAAAGGTAGGAAAGTCTTGTGTTGCGGTCCTGAAGCATGAACAGAACACAGTCCTAATCAAAACATGGAGCAAATATGTGAAACATGGGAACTGATTGGTCAAAAGGCTTAAAGCAAGGTTGAAATTTGACATAATGCTGAAGGGATACATATTCATGGAGTAATTGCCATATGTAATGGCATGGGTATAAGATGGGTGACAAACCTGGAACAGGGCTTTTTGCCTTTTGTTTCTGAGCTTTTGGCACCTGACAGGGCTGAGAGACACATTGCTGGTCAATGATGATCTTTCCTTGTTTCTTGGGCTGTAAATAAACCTTTGCTATAGCTTGCAAGCAATTGCCTTGAGTCCTGACTGATTTGCCTTAAATCATACCTGGCTGATGGCAGAACACGCTCTGGTTCCACCATAAACATAAACATCTTGGTGGAACCAGTGAGTTACTTTGCAGCATGCCAACCCAGATCAAACTCAAACCAGAGTTTTGCATTTCATAGCTGACTGCTCTGCTCACTGAACCATTGGTGCTCTCAGGCCAGGGCACAGCGTGTGGGCTCACCACAGCTCAGTGGGGTACCTTCTGCATGTCCTACTGGGTAATGAGATTTTGGAACACAAAACAGAGGCATAATTTTTTGTGCCTTTTCAGCACATATGAGTAGGAGAATTCAATTCTCAGCACTTTCCTTTGCAGAGTTGCCCAAATATGCATACCATAATCTATTTCTAAGTATTAATTTTAGAAAATAATAATCTATTTTTTTTCAGTAAGCTGAAGTTCATTTTAGGGATGTGATACAGCAGGTTTTTATCAGTCCACTCCCCTTAATAAATTAAATAAATTACTTACATGCTTTCACTGTTAGCATTAGGATAAGATAATACACAATCTTCTGAGAGAGAGTGTCAGCTTGTGCAAAAGAATGCAGATGCACTGACGGTTTTGGAATGTGGTGGCTTTACAGCAGCTGAATGACTGACTGTCCTCCATCAAAACCATTGCAAAGGCCACAGACACACACATCCAAAACGGTACCAAACAATGCTCACACTTCTATTTCAAGCTAGATTCCTTGTAGCTGCTAAACTCACAGTAAATCCACATGTATAACATAGCAGGGACAATTCTGAATCTAGCGACTACATACACACGTATGGTGTAACCTGGGTTACATTACTACCAAGTCAGTCTTTCAACTGCCCTGAGGATTGGATTACAAACTGCAGTTGAAAAATGTGTCATGAAGTGGCTGGTTTACATTTACAGAAAGCAGATTTGTTTTAACAGCCTTTTCCAACTATAGCTTATGATGTGGAATAAGAATGTTATACTTCTGAATTGTTCTTCATCCACTATTTATTATTTTTCACTAAAAATATTTCTGGAAATCCTTTAAATTTGACAGCAGATCAATCATCTTTACAATTGTCTTACTTTCTAAGCGAGTGGCACTTTTCCTATAGAAAACATTTAGTAATTTGAAATGTTTATGTAGCATTGTGCATTCAGAAATCAATGTGTAATCTGAGGTTCTTCCTTCTCCCTTGTAAAACAGTGAAGTCAGTTTTCAGCTTCACTAGAAAAATCTGCTACCCCATTAGAAAGTTAGTAAAAAAATGAATATGCTGATAATCAGAAAATGAACGTTTTGATAATCTATAATAAATTTAATTTAGTTACTTTGGGCCTGACACAAATCATGCAAATAAATTCTGTGGACTTTGGCTGACACCATAAGCTTTCTTTAGTTTTCTACTGACTTTAAGTTATTCTCCATTTCACACAGAATCTTTAGTATGTTTTAATGTCATTAGGCACGTAACATAGAGAAACTAAGGAATTAATTTTTCAGTATCATATTGCATACATTTGTGAAGGAGATTTTATAGAGTAATACAATCACATGATAACTAGTTGGGTATAATAAGTCAGTCTGCCTCTGTCAGCACAATTAGTCCTGTTTCAAATCAAAAATTCTTTCTATATTCTTATAAGCTCAAATGGATTCTTGCTAAATGTCTGCCTTTTTTATTTCCCTAAATGGTCGCATATTTTTCTTGTTACACTCACTATCATAATACTCACAGCAGAGTAAGGAAAGTATTTTGCATACGTGGGGTTTTTTTTCTAAGTATTTTGTCCTCTTTGAAATCGTTTAAAAACAGCAAAGGAACATATCTACCAAGCACAGCAATCAGAGGAGAAAATTCTTATGCTTAGAGAAAGAATAGTTCAGGCTTGATGGGTCTAATTTTTCAATTAATTCCCTTATGGTCAGACAGAGAGAGTCAAGAGCTCTGAAGGAGCCTTAACCTGTACTATTTAGTCACAAGAAATACACCGGAGAAAAGCACAGTGCATAAATCAGGAGGACAAAATAATCAAATATGTTACAGAGTCTAACAGACCACCAGCAGCAGCTACTCTCCTTGAAATTCAGTATTTTGCGCCTTGGTTTGTAAAAGAGCCCTTTGTCCTTCAGCAAGTTTCGAGAGTTATCTGAAGGACACATTCTTCTCTGCTATTTTTAAGGATCCTATGCTACTTACACATCCTGTTCTCAGGTCTTCAGAAGAAACAAAGATGGTCTTAGTTCAGTCTGTTCACAGTGACTCCACAAAGACAGTGCACATCACCAAGCAATCTTCTTTGCATAGTTTCCAGTTCAACAGCAGACTCTTCTCTGCTTATCATTAAATTATATTGTCAATCAAAGCAAGAATTCTTAAGCCTTATCAGTTACTCCAACAGGATTTGAACTGATCATCCTCTAGCCTTATGCATCATTTCAGTATCAACTGCAGAACGTTCAATCCAGAGGAGGAACAGTACTCAGAGGATATAATTGTGTTAAATTCTCTTCAGCATGTTTCATTAACAAGATAGTTTGCTTGTCTACCACATAGTCCTTCCTCAAGGAAACAAGCACAAATGCAGCCCCTTAGCTTCAAAGCACACATTAAGCCATCTAAGTAAACCCAGATACAATAAGATAAACATTTAGCAGGAAATGCACATTAGTGCCAGGGCACATGGTCCTGGTGAAGATAATTTTTTGCATACTTTATGGTCATATGCTGCATATACATTTGAAACAACATCCATGTACTTAGCATATCTCAATTCACATATATAAATCTTGGAAAAACAGAAGTGGAAAATTCATTACTGGCCTGTACTCCTGTAACCTTGATTCCTTATTCTTTAAGATGAAATATGTAATGTACTTCTACTAACCAACCAAGAAAAGTTTGCACAATAATATGGTGGAAGCAGTAAGGTCTGCACGTGCAGACCGTGTGTGAATTACCAGGAGAGGAATTGGACATTTCAGAAGCTTTCACAAGAATCACATGGATCCTGGGGTTGCATGGTTAACGTACCCCGAGAGTTACATAGTGCAAAGAGTAAAACACAGTTGGGGTGCAGGTCAGGCTCTGATAAATCAATGCCAAATTTTGTTGAATGTATCCAGAGATCATCATCAGCTACTTTCCTCCATATTAATTGCCATGTTTAGCCCACATTACTCCTTTATGTTTCATGGTTTATTCTCCTGCACACCTCTGCTTAGTCCATAACCTGATGTTTTTCAGCACAGTCCCTCCCATGTTATGCAATTTAAACAAAAAACTGTAACAATCACTCTAGCAAATTTTTACAGAAAAAAATCTTCTGCTAGGTCCCTGGAACCTAGTCAAATCACTTGACAGTCCTGGACTGAGAGCCGGGTAGCTGGAAATGTCATGTGCTTCTCAGCCTTTGGAATAGATCTGTCAAAACTGGACCTCAGAAATCAATTACAGGTGTAATTTGAAAGCCGTGCCTCCTTTGGCATGAAGACACAAAGCCCATTCAGCTAAGTATGAGGTTATCACAAGGCACTGTAGACCTCTTAACAAGAAGACTATCGAGAATCTCTGACCTAATCAGAAATCACCAACCTCACAGGATTTACAAAGCCATTCCTGCTCTGTTCAGAAACACTGGCGCTAGATAAACTTCAGCCACACTGTACCAGGGAATCTCATGTCAGTCTTCCCAAATGTTTACAACAGGGTTTCAGTTATATCAGTTCATCACGTCCTGACTGGGCAGAAACTTTGAAAAAGTTACCCATTTATTTGCTGTACAGGACTCACAACACTTTGTAAAAAATTGAAACAAACAAACAAACAAATCTCAGGTTTTTTCCCCTCCTGTTCCATTATACACTCAGCTTTTGAAGCTACATGTGCCGGTCTGTTTTCACTTATTTTAAAAAAAGCATTGTACACAGTACAGTATCAGACCAGTTGCGGTTTGTATATGGGAACATATGGGGCTACATTCTTTCTCTTTAAGTAAACAGTGAGCAGTAGAGAAGACTGTGACCTTTTGGAAAAAAAACCTCACCATTGGAAAAAATTACTTAGTAGATGGCTTCATGCAACTGAAGCCTACAATTCATTATGTCAAGGATGGGAAATAAAGAAAAGAGCCCAGCAGTCTATCTGATCCTTGCTGAGGCAAACACATGAGAATCATTACACATACATATACACTCCTAAAATAACCTCAGAGCCTAGCTTCTGGGAGGGGAGGTGATAAATTCAAATGGAGGCTGAATCCCTGGACAACGTCCATCTCTGATGTAACACACTCGAGGTCCCTGAAATCATCAGAGCCAACTAAGCAAAGCACAGATGAGTGAGACAGCACAGATGGAAGATGCTGTTCTGCAGGCAGGTGCAGACAGTGCTGATCAATGGAACCCCTAGTTATGGCTGAAAGGATGCCAGCACTGAAATGAAGACAGGCTTTTGAGTACCTGTATTTTGAAAAATATTTCATTATCTTCCAGTCACTGCAGGATATCAGTGCACCAAATAAGCAATAGCTGCAGACGCTGTCTTGCAGCCTCCAATGCAAATCTCTTTTTCTGCATGAGATGAGCTTTTTTCTCTGTTTTCTTTGACTGACTCTATGCTGTCTTGCCTGGAGTTACAATTTCCTCGATCAAGACAAAAGAAGATATCAATAAAATGTTAATTCCACCATTTTGTCTCTATGTTCACCAAAAGAAAGGAGCTTTATAATGCACTTCATTATATTTTTTCAGAAAGACTCTTCAGGAAGATTACATATCTTCTAACACACCCCTTTTTCTCCATATAATCCACAATACCAAACACATGGTAGCATAAGAGAGAGGTTACCTGGGTATGTATTCAGTAACACCTCTGTGTCCACGGGATCCTTGTGACACAGAATCACAGAATATTCTGAGTTGGAAGGGACCCACAAGGTCATCGAGTCCAACTCTTAACACTGTCTCCCTGGCGGGAATTGAACCCGGGTCTCCCACACACCAGGTGGGGACACTTACCACTGTACTACACCTTTTATCCAGGAGAGAACTAAGGTGTCAAAAAGCATGTGAATGACAAGTTAAGTCTGAGGATGATTTTAACTAGTACAGGAAAGTTATCTGAATCCCGGATGGTGGCCAAAGTATTTACTACTGTAGAACTTTCCAGATCACTGAAATGTATATTTTTGATCAGACAATGCCTGCAAGAAAACCAAGCTGCTCCTGGCAAATAGGAACAGGAAAGGACTGGCAGAGACACCCTCATCATGACTGCCAATGATAGCAGCCCCACCAGACCTTTATAGTTTCTGCTGTGTCAGGTGCTGCACTTTTGAAGGCTCAATAGGCAAGCAGAAAAAAAGCATGAGAAGAAAATATTGGAGACACTAAGGTGATATGCTTTCAGTTTTGCATTAAATTATAGATATGGAGATAGCACCTGGTCTCCAAGAATTCTGTCCTCTCCAATCAGCCCTTCTGTTTTTTCAAAGTAGGCTGTTGAACCTTTTCCCCCTCTTCCATATATTTCAAAAATGAAACAAACCAGAGAGTCAACACAAAGTTCCCAAGGATCCTAAACTGAAGAAGGACACAAAGTCCTTGCCAAGGGTCTAGCTGCCTACACAAGGAAGTTGCAAATAAATTAAGAATAAATTTTCAAATTCCCTTTCAAACTACAGAGAAGTAAACTTATGTCCTACCCCATCCCATTCCATCTCCCCCTCCCCATCCATCTCCCCCCTACTCAGCACACAAAGTATATGATGCCCTTTTGGGGAAGAAGCCAATTGAAAAATCCACCCTTCAGCTTGTCTTGTTCATTTCCCTGCACAGAAAAATTAGGCAATATAAATTAAGCTGACATTAACAAAAAAGTTGTTGGAAATTTTACCAGGATGTGCAAGTCAGCTAGGTAATACCACATCCAAGGTTCTCATATTTTATTGGTGATAAAAGTAACACCCCCAGCCCCACCATGGAAAGTCAGATGTTTGGAGATTTGTTTTCAGCCAGCTGACACTCTCACCCAAGGAAAATGCTTTGATTGGGAAAACAGCTGCTAACATGGATTTTTGCAGTGTCTGTTATACCAGGAACAATGTCAACAGTCGGGAGAGAAATTACTTTCTTGGAAGCAAATTATACAGCTCTTCCTTTTCCCTTCATCCTTTCCTTGCAAATGTGGAGAATTGTCAGAGAGATCCAGAGCTGTGGCAGTTGCACTGCAGAGCCAGTTCAAGGGACAGCTCCAGAGCACTGAGCCACTGCGGTCACTGCCATGCTTACGTTGCAAGTCCTTGCTCTTCTCGTCCAGGGGAGGGTAAAGGTCTTGCCATTGCCTTGCTAGGGCCCAGACTTCTTGTCTGATGGAGGGCCCAGACTTCTTGTCTGATGGCTACTGAGTTTTTGGAGGGATGTTAATTTTTTCAGCAGGCTCTGTGGAGAAGCCAGGTGGGTGATAACACTCGGCCAGAGAGGTTAAACTGGTTATTCTGCCTGTCAGCTGAGTTGTTTAATAACGTTTGACTCTGTAAACACCAAGATAGACAGAAGTAGTAAACATACAGGAAAATTTCCTTGTCCTGTACCATCTCACCCAGATGCCTCAATGTTGCCATATTAAAGAACATGAGAAAATGTGAAAAACTAGCATACAACAAAAGATAAAAATGAAACCTGTAAACATGCCATAAAACAAGTAAATAAATAGAAACATGACATCTGCTAACAATTGTCACTTGCAGTTGCTAATTTTGAATTTGGCAGAACTTCCATTTCCAGCAGTATTTTTCTGTATTTGTACAGTCTTAGTCAACTCTGAAGCCAAATAACTTCTCACTTCAGGCAGAAATGCTGCATGATGTGGGGCCTGTTGCCTCTGCCAGTCTTTTAAGTTTTTTTCTCCAGGTAATAGTCACTTCAGCCTCTGGTTTCTGCATTCTGGACTACCTACAGTGTAAGTCCCTACAGGCTCCTCCTGTCTCTGTACCACTAGTTGATTCTTGCCCAGTGCCACATGTAGATTTATAAAGTAGCAGCTGCAAACATGCCAACAGTCCCTGTGGGTGCAGCCTTCACAGCACCACTTGGTAGGTCTGCCTTTGCTTTAGAGGCAGCTCCCATAGACAGCTCGAGGAGTACTTGACAGTCTCTCACTGACACTTGGCATAATTCACCTTCCAGCTTGCTCCTGTTGGCCTCTGAAATCTTCTGTACCTGTGCACTGCAGCTCAGAAATCCATGGAGGTCCAGAGAAAAAGATATTGTTCTTCATTACCACAAGTGTCCCTGGCTTCCCAAAAGGATGAATGGTCTGCTAAGATGACTATTAGATTCCATCAAGAGTTTACAACAAGGATAACACCATTGGTTTAGCAAATAGAATTATTAGGAAATTAGAATATGTAGGGAAGTGGTTTGCCTTATTTGCCTTGTTCTCCTACTATAATCTACTTTGAAGGGTTACTGAGGGTTTTGGGTGCAGGAGGAACACAGAGCAAGCTCACAGCCCATAGCCCAGCTCCACAGAGAGGTTTAATAGCAAATCCTCACAGCAAAGAGCTATCAGATATTAAACAGACAAGAACAGACATGACAATCTTAAGCAAAAAACCTAGAAGAATGATACGTTGGATGGATATTTGGTAATACCCAGGACAGACACAAAACCTCATCTTTTGTTCCAAGGTCTTTGGACATCCCCAGAGATAGGTGATGTCTTCTTCTCTATTTGCAGTGTTTAGGCCTTTCTGTTTCTGGGTCTGGAACTGCAGCAAGTAAACTTTATCCAGAGGGCTCAAACCCATCTGAGCTCTTTCACTGAGAGTGTTAGCTGCAGTTGTTCATGCTGTCTTGGCTGCCTATTCTTGCAGAGTATCACTGCAGCCAGACAGTCATGCCTACTGCTTCTTGCCAGCACTCACAGAACAAATGACTGCAGCTTTCATAAATCTCTCAAATCCCACTTATTTTTTCTGGATGACTTTCATGATCTGTCAGTTTCTTCACTACCAACACATCATAAGATAAAATTCACCCTGCATTTCTAGTTAGTTACTTGGCTGTAAGAAATGAGACACTTTCTGCATGTGCAAGCTAGTTGATACTCTTTCTAGAAATCACTAACCTCTCAGCCTAGGCAGATATCTGATATCCCCATTCATACAGATTTTCTGTGAACTGTGAATTGAGGGCGAGGCGTTTGACTGCATCTTTTCCCTTTCAACTGTGATTGGAATTGCTTTTGGCACAGTCCCGTAAGTAACATGAATGTGTCAGATATTAAAAGCTAAAGTAAAAATCAGTGAAGCCTTCAAATAAATTACAAGCACATTAAATACAGTGCTGGCAACTCTAAAGGTCAGACTCTGGTTTTGTGAGCATTTGCTCAATGCAATAGGAGCCACAGATGTAAACACCGTTTTTCTCTTAAATGTTTTGAACTTCCATGCACAGAGATGTGGTTCTGACCCATGCAGCTCACACACCTTAAAACATGGCAGAAGGAATACCATAAACTTAAATAATAAATCCATTAATTGGCATTTGCCAGATGGTAATCTTCCTGCTAAAGAAAAGTTTCACTCTGTAGACAGAGCCATGTTATCAATCATTAAAATCCCAATACAGGAACACAAAACAACTCCCCACTTTGCTAGTATTCAAAAATGTCAACAGTCAGAATTTTAAGTAGATAAAGATTGATATAAGTACATATAGGATTTTTCAAAAATACACACAAGCTCAATTCCCATGGAAGTCAACTGGCAATAAGTACCAAATAGGATTTTCTAATGCAATGGGAAATATACCCACCACTTCTAAGTGCCTGGATATCTTTCAAATATTAGTAAAGACCCTTGTGAAACAGTCTTTCAGACTGACTCGGGGTTAGCTGTGAACTACATTTCAGTTACAGTGCACTGTGAAAACTGAAAGTCACCACAGGAGCACAGGACCTGATGGTAAGTCCCTCACAGTGGGATCTGTACCTGTCATGATGCCAACGCAGCCCCTGAACCAGGTTCTTAGCTGATGTCAATCAGCACCCATCAGACCTTTCCAGGATCTGTCTTTATATGATTAAATGTCAATGATTAGAACCCAAACAACACAAAATTTGGAATCCACATACTAAATACATTTTTATGTAATGTCAGGCTTGACGGATCCATGCTCCTCTTAGTAGCCACTGAAGTGTTCAGCTGGCAGCAGCTTCTGCTGCAAATTAATCTTCAAGTTTGATAAACCTAAGCACTTAGGTATGAATTGATTTGTAAGCTTGGGTGCGTTGTCCACATGCTTAAATATTGCTGCATATAAGAACATGCATATGCGTTTTAAAAAAAAACTTGCAAGGAGAAAATGGCAAGCCTCTGTTTTGTGATGGATGTATCAGTTCCTCGCTTAAGCATATTGCCATGCACTTCTTAACAGAAGTTCTTAGTGGGAGTGTTGCTTATATATAAACCTATATGTTGAGATGCCAACATAGATATTGAGAATTTTTTCAATAGATGTATTTCTTCCTTTCCCACCCTAAACTCAGCTCCCTTAAACCCTCATTGTACAGCTACTACACGCAGCATATATAAAACACTCCAGGTGCTGGAACTAAATATGGAATTTAAAGTTCATTCTGAAACGTTCTCACATGAAAAAACACTGAGGAGTCTTACACAATGCTCAGCCCTACTTCAGGCTCCAGACACTTAATGTTTCCCTGGGGGACACTTGCACAAGGTCAGTGCACCTTCCATCTCATCCAATGAAGTCTTTTACCCGGTTTTACTGAGGCTGAGTTCCTGTCACATGAATGGGAATGCTTTATAAGAGTGAGCTCTGTATTACAATAACACCTATGAGGACATACTGTACCAGATGCTATACACGTAGGTAAGAAGGAGTTAGGTGGGCCTGGAAAGATCTGTGATCCTCACAGAATAACCAAACCAATATATCTAGGAAAATGATCAGCTTTTTGAACAGATGTACCCGAGGCATAACAAAACCAACAAAAGTGGACCAAAATCATATAGGAAGGCTCATGAAATCCAGAACTGGTTATTCCTTGCCTAGAATACTCTTACCACCACTGCACAAGCTGAACAATTACTGCTTGATTGTGTTGAAAACACTCTAATACATTTACCTCAGGTGCTCTCCCAAAAGGTGCTGCTCTGTTTTCTCAGACAGTAGTCTTTCACTAATCAAAATTAGATAAAGTTTCAGTGCCAGTCTAGAAATTAAAGCAATTATAGAAATAAGTAAGGAAATGAAATCACAACCAGCAACCTGTTACCATTTTTAAAAAAGAATGAATTACCAAACTCAGTAATTGAACACAAAAATCCTCTCTCCAGTTCAAAACTACACCAATTCCTCCAAGATCTCTTTGGTTATATGCAACAGGGACCCCTTCCCTTACTCACCAACATCCTAGCTCCCAGTCTTTAACTGAGGGAAGTTAAATGTCCTGGACAAGGTGAAATGACCATGCTAGTGTGAATCCGGAACACCTTCTGCCAACTTTGGATTTTTAAGATCACAAAATAACTAAAACTCCTTTTTTTCCCCCCAAGCATGCTGCTATTACATGGCTTTGAGTCAGCAGGAACACATGCACACTTTTCAGAGAGTAATTTTTCCAGTGACTTAACGTCTGAATGAATTTATTATGAGACATGGAAGTGTCATTAACATTCACTCCAAGCAAAAGAGTAGCTTTGAGTGTGTCCATACATATTTGCGTCATTGCAGCCATGGTTCACTACCCTGAATACTCATTCCACCAGACTGTTTGGTCCTGGTAAACACCAGACAAATTTTCCTGGCTCCTGTACATTGTAAACCAAAGGAACATTTTGCTGACAAGTGTGTAGCTGGTGTATTTCAGAAGCCCAGGAACCCAGGAGCCACAGGCTACCTTTGAAAAAGTCTTTCATACAAGATCACAAACCTGGTCTGCACAGTAAGGAAAAGAACTTTGGACTCTACAGAACCTTTCAATAAACCAGAATAGTGTTCTGAAGGTGGAAATAATGAATCCCAAAGGACTCTTCAAAGATGGAAGGAAGCTATGCATCCTAGAATGTGACTGGCAATGAAATGCTCCTTCCTACCAATACCTGATAACTATACGTTACTTATATGGCACTGATGCATCTTTCCAAACAAAAAATGCATGACTGAGAAATTTTTGCGAAGCCAAGTTGAATCTGTCATTTTTTCCATAGGCCAGGATAATTTTGTTCCCATCCTACTGCAGCAAATGCAAATCCTCCCAGACACTTCCCAGAGCTCTCCCTCAAATGTCAATAGCATGCAAATGAATTCCACATGCAACTGAGCAGCTCAGTGAATATGACAGAACTGTCCTGTTATTCTAGTTCTGTGAATGGAGAAAAACAAGGCAGCTACGCTACGTGTGTTACCTTTTAACCAAAACCTCTGTCAAACCCATAGTGGCCAGATTCAGAATAACATACATCTCTTCACTTGTGTACTAGTTCATGAGCTGACTTCTTGGAGATCTAGGATTTATTACTGTGTTAGATGTAAAAGTGACAAAATTCAGTATCTAAAGGCAATAAAATGTTGCTGTATGGCTAGGGATGATTCAGTTTCTTTGCCTGGTGTAAACACCTGAATAGGCTTTGTATGGGTTTATATCAGGATATTGGAATAAAGTCTTCCTCTTTTGTACTTGCTAAGCAGTTGATACTGATGGTCCAGTAACCTCCATAAACTTCCCCTACATATCCACACTCTTAAAGGAAAGTTCTACCTTATTACATCTCCCACCCTTTCCATGTCAGAGGCCTATACCATGAAAGCTCAGCCACAGTCCCTATATAAAGCAATTCATAACAAAGCTTTAAACACTTTGTGATGTATCACATAAACTGTAACGCTTTATTGTTTAGCTGTTCAAAAAGCCATTGTAAATTAGAAGCAGAAAAAAACATCTCGGACTCCTCTTGTGCTTAACAGTATTAACTTCCACTGGATAAATGTGAATTAAGAGGTTGTATCAAGAGAGAACAGACACATAATTTTTTAAAGGAAAGCACTGTCAACCCCAAACTATGAAAACTTCAAAACCAAAACCACTTTGTGAAAGAGTCTTAAAAACTATTGGTAATTTATAGCTGGATTCTATTCCACAAAGTTTATAACTCCTCCTTTACAATAAGTACACATCATACTTCAGCATAGTGGTTTTACAGCTCTCAGCAGTTTAATGACAGAAACAAGTTCTTAGAACTCATTTCACAAAGTCGTACCACAATACACAGCAAAAATTCAGATACCTTGTGTAAGCCCATGCAACAAAAATTTCCTCCTGTCATCAAGTCCTTGCAGGAAACAACAACTTATTGGGTGACACATTAAACACATCCTGCACACTAACAGTTCTGTACTGGTTTCAGCAGGGTGTCAGATGCATCAAAAACACTGACAGTTCTCACAGTAGGAAAACTAATAGCATTTAAAACTGAATCACTTTGACCATAATAAAAATCATTCAAAACTAGTGCTACCAGCACAAGAACAATTTGCAAGGGCAAAATTTTGCTTTTCCATCCAAACCCATAATAATTACTAAAACTTTAATAATTCTTAGATGCTAACGTTGCCTGTTTAAAACAACTAACATCTGCTAGGTAGAGACAACAGAGTTCATGGTGTTGCTGCAGAACTGGGGCACAAAATTAGTATTAAGGCAATATCAGGCAATTGCAGTGATTACAAGGTTCAAGAACAATTCCTGTATTTTAAGACAGTTGAATGCAAAAGCTGTGATAAAGTCTTACAGGTCACTGGACTTTTGACTAACTTCTCATGAAAGTTAGTAAAAATCCCACTGCACATGCCAATGCTATACTAAGAAGTGGGAACACGCAGATGAAAATGTTAGTTCAAAAAACATCAGTCTGATTTATTTTTCACATTAGTAAGAAAGATGTCATGGTCCCAGAATGCATCTATGTAATACTATTCCAGCAAACGCAAATATGGAGGCTTTATGTGATTCAGTTTCAAGAAATCCCCAGACATCACTGCCGAGGAGTTCCAGGAAATGTTGGTATTGATTTCTGTACAAGTGAGTTTATGGATTAAAAAGCTTTTGCTTCCTTTACCCATTTTAATTGAGAAGATTTGAGAAGATACTCCTTTCCCTCTCTTGTCACATGGGGCACATACTCCTAAGACATTTGAAGGACATGTGACAGGGACAATACACAGCTTTTCTGTGCCTGCATCCACATCAACCAATGCAGTTATACTGGGGAAGCCATCTGCTCGATGGACCCCATTCCCTGGCAGGGAATGGCCCTACCACAGCTACACAGCTATGCAGTTCCCTTCCTCCTGGAAGAGGGTGTTTGTGTGTATCCACAGCCAACAGAGGCACCTGCCACATCAGGAGCCAAAGATCCTCCTCTTCAAAAGAATTGCTCAGACAGTATTGATCATCAAATTCAGGAGTGACGTATCAATCCTGATGGTCTCAGAGACAAGCTTGAAGGACACTGGCTGCTGGGCTGTGTTAACGCTTTTGGCTCCATATGGCATGGCGGAGGAGCAAGGCCTCTCCCTTGGGAATATGCAGAGCTTGCGGTGGACTGAGTGCTGACACTGCACGTCAGTGAGGAAAACACACTGCAGAGCAGGACTGAAAGCACTGTGTGACCTTGGAAGAGCCCCACATCCCTGGGGAGATGCAGATGCACATCTCCCACGGAGCACACAGCAGGATATATTTGGAACACTAAGTAAAACCTAATGTGAAGACATTAGAATACATTTTTTATTTACAGCTACCAGGAACTTGCTTGTATCTCTGAAATCTCTTGAGTTTGTTCTTCCATCAGCCTTGCAAAGTGGCTAGAAGCATTTTCCTAAATTACATACTAGAAAAACAGTAGGAGCAAGCCAAACTAAAAGAGGTTTCTGATACAGACCGCTGGTTAATCATTTGCCCATTAAATGAAATATGTAAACAAAGCTTCATAGCAGAAACATTTATTAGGGAGTATTTATCTTCTCTGTAACGCTTGCCATCTTAAAAGTTCTTTTATTCTTCAAAATTGTATCTTGATGCTAATTTTATTACATTCAGCTCCAACAATATAATCTGGTAGTATAAAGCAGCAGCAGTGCTTATGCAAGAGAAAAAGGAAATTAAGAGCAGGTTCAAAGGCAGATATATGTCTGCTAGAAGGCTTGTCAAAAACATGCATGTCCTGACAGATGCTGTGAGTTGAGTGGTAATTACATATGGAGCTGAGATAATTGCTCAGTAAGCCTGTGTAAAGTGATCTGGTAATCCCACCTGCACATGATCCCACCAAGCACATTCCTTTCTATTACTACCCCATAGAATAGAACTAATGATGGACTTGGACACTCTGTGGTTACTGTACCTTGATGTATCTCTATAAATTCAGTGCCTGACTTTTAGCAGCAACTCTGCTTTTTCTGCCACTTAAAAAGGCACACACTTACTGACTTTAGAATTACATCCATTAAGAAGATATAAGTGCTTAGACATAATGGTCATGATTACAGGTGATTTTTTTTTTTCATTCAGCAGCTGAACTATATTCAGCAGCATATGAGTGAGAAAGACACTTAACAGTGGTTTTATCAGGAGGATAGCTTAAAAAATCCCACCAAATGGTCAGGATCAAAACACAGAGTGACAGGATATGCCGAGTTGCAAGGCACCCACAAGGATCATCGAGGCCAACTCCTGGCCCCGCACAGGACCATCCCCAAGAGTCAAACCATGTGCCTGAGATTATCATCCAAAAGGTTCTTGAACTCTGTCAGGCTTGGTGCTGTGACCACTTCCATGTTAAGTAAGGTCTAGTTTATCAAAACCGAGATTAAGGAAACATATATGTAGTTGATATTGATGAAAAAAGTTGGAATGTGCCCTCTAAAATGCTAACTATATATAGTTAACTTAAAATTCTTCAGTCTGCCCTAGCAAAGACTGCAAGGTAAGGTCCTTTTTTTGTTACAGTGCTGACTGTCAGTATGACAGATGTTTCCTGTCCTATTGCCTCTGTTAGTGCTTCACTCAGTTTCTGTGTTTCCAATAAATGTTGGCCAATAGGTTTTAATGCTTCTCATTCATGCTATTGCCTGTATATCAGGCCAGTACAAATGCCTCCAAATTAGCTCAGAGCATTAACATTCCAGTTTCTTCATCTTTCATACAAACCCCATGCATCATATTTTCTTCTGACAGTTTGAAGATGTTTTTCTGTTTGACGTATCACCCTTGTATCAAGATTCCCATACTCTCAGATCTCCAGTACTTACCTCAATTTTTCCTATTTTCCACTTCCATTTTCCAAATATGCCCTTGGAATTGTCATCAGCAGGGAGGATCGAGGAAAAAAAAACCAACATAACTAAGTGCTGAGCTAATTTTACCATATGTGAAATTGCAACTAGAAGCCAAGGCATTTTTTTGTATCATCTAATCTATTGCAAAGATGCCAGAAAAATCAAGGAGCCAAAGACTCAGAAGGTACTGGGCCAATATGAGAGCACTGAAGGCCTATTCCAGCTGTCACCAAAAGCATTGGAAAGACTGGATCAAGGCCTATGGTTTTTAAATGCAAAGCTGGAAGGGTCTTGCCACAAGAAGAAATATCTTGTTCATGCTACAACATAATCAACCCTATTTCAACACTAACAGCAACCCTTCTAAATTGCTCCCAATGTAAATTGTTTCTTGAGACAAAAATGTTTGGTGGCCATAGACAAAAGCTGTGGTAAACTGAGAATATTTAACAGTATGGAACATATAGCTCTGTGTGTATGTGTATTTACCTATCAGATCACACAACAGACTTAACAATGACTTTGGCTATTTTTGTAGATGACTTGGATGTGTCCTGTATTTCTGCAGGAAATAGAGCTTGGATACCCCTTCCAACACAGATTTTTCAGCTTTTTATTCAGCGATGCCTTTTGTAATCTTATTCTGCATGAATAAGGGGACAGAAAATCACAGAACAATGGCATCAACCAGCAAATAAAATTATGCCTGTGTGCATGTTCACAGGACCCAGGCCTTAATGTATAGCTAGAAACATTTATAACAGATTCCCTCCCAAAGGGTTAGATTCTTACATGGCTGGTCCAACTCTTTACCTAGAGAGAGAGTTGACACCATAAAGGAACCCATTATGAGCTCTCCTACTAATGTTCCAGACATTTAAGGTGAGTTACAAGGATGCCAAAAGAGTCAATGAACTCTGATTTTATGTTTTTGGCAATTCAGGGGAATATGACAAGGTTGCAGCCTTCTACAGTAGTTAAACTGAGTAAAGGTTTAATGTCGCATGTCACTGTGAGTACATGACCTGTCTATCAGAGCCATGCCCACATGCTAAAATGAGGGAATGTTTTTGCTCAGTTGTGCAGAGGAGTTGAAAGGCAAAAAGCAGAAAGGCAGATAAAAATATAGTAAGTAACCACCCAGCAAACAACAGAAGAGAGTAGCTCAGCCACTGGCTGTGGTTGTACTGGCTGTACAACCTGCATTTAATAATAAATAATATAATTATAGATATACTTATTATATTAACATATTTAATTGCTCTTAATAATAGAGCAATATTCTAGCAAAAATCACACTGAATATACTGAAAGGTCCTGTCAGAAAGACAGGGAGTTAAGTTACCAGGAAATGCTTCTGAAGAAGATTCTAAAGGATTATCTCTCCTCAGTCAGAGGCTGGTAAGGTGCCTCCATGGTACCTAGGAGTCAGGCCTACACGGAACAGACAACAAGATGTATCCATTGAGAACACACAGAGAAAATTATCTTCATGACAAATGGGATGAATAGTCTCGTCCTCTTATGCTCATCTGGAATTTCCTTGATGTTTTTTGTTTGGGGGTTTTTAAAAATCTTTTTTCCTCTACTTTCTATTACTTTTCTCCATCTATATATCTAACTTCCACATGAACTAGAGTAGGCATTTGAGAAATCTAGTTTGGTGTTCCAGATACTTCTCACCTGACGATTATCACACATAACTTGGTCTTTCACAGTTAAAATCCTGTGAGACAGTCCTCACTGAAATTGTCTAGCTTTAGCCTTCAAACATTAGATCCTACATATCATCCTCCACTGAGGTGTGAATTGCTGGAATTATTTTTTCCAGTTAGCAGAAAACAAGATCTCTCTGAGTCAAAATTGAAATCAAGTAAGCCTTAAATCCCTCATCCAGAAGTCCTTTCTGGTTCGCAAAGTTTCAAAGTTTTTTTTCCTTTTACATGTAGTCCAAGTGTCCAACTGACTTTCAAATGCATGGACATCAATCACTCAGACAAGTTCTTGTGGAATGATTTTTCTGACTTGGATTATAACTTTAATGTCTATTCCCTACAACCATGTGATGTTCCTTGCTAACATCTACCACAGTCATTCCACTGAATGGCAGAATCACACTGGAACTGCACATGCAACTGCTCATTAAGAGAGCACATCAGTCCCTGCAGGTCTTATTGTATGCAGTGCTTTAGCTGGTAAGTTTGACCAACATACAGACCCTACATTTCACTGTACAATCTTCTCCTCCCCAAGTACACCCTAGACAACACCTCTAGAAGTGCCAACTTGATCCTTCCCATATGCAAGAAAACTTAACGAAAAAAATATTCTAGGGAAGTTGTAAAACTCTACTTACGATCACCTTTGACTAGAACAGATAAGTTTTGAGACAGAAGAATGACTTCCAAGTCCTTCATTGCAATACTTAGACATAACTGAAAAGTTCTCATCCCACATTCAGATAACTACAAGCCACAGCTTGCCCTCTTTTGTCAAGCCTTTGGGAGGGACAGCTGCTGAGCACACAGGAAAACTCCAGGTTTTGCAGCAAAGGTGAAGCACACCGTTGAGTAGGTACAAATAATCAGTCACAAAATCCCATTGCCAACAATCCCATTTGTCCCAATGGAACAAAGCACAAGAGCAGGATTTGTTACCTCTGTGCTGAGATTATCCAGTGCAACCTCCTGTGGCCTCAATGAAAGTATTTCACCACCAGGGGCTGGTGCTAATCAGCTCCTTATTTCCTCAACTAATTGGACAGACTTTCATCTTGGCTGCTATCATAAATGTAGAGGTTTTGGACAGATGCTCCATCACTGGCACCTCAGATATCTGTTACCACCCACAGTCTACTCCCCCTGGCTATCAAGTTTCTGATGAAAATCTGAGAGGCACAGAAATACAGGTAAATTACATCTATCTGCAAATACATCATCCCTAGAAACTGTACAGCCCCTACTGCATAATGTCAAAGACCCTCTCCTTCTCTTTTTTGATTCAGAATTTTTTTCCTACCCAGGTGCCCAAAGAGCTCACCTCCAGCTGCACACCAGGCATGTCCTCCTCTGTGTGCACTGTACCAGCTCTAGGCAGGTTCACTAAACTCTGACAGATGCTCAGCCAGTGCAGATCCTTGCGTATCTTCATGACTCAGCACCTTGATGTCAGAAACCCCTTACCATGAATGAGCTAATAGAAAAAACATGGACAACACAGGTGTTCCACATCAGCTTTGGAAAACAGCATTTCAGCCCCAGCTGTTCCCAAAGGACTCTCCAAACCTTTGGGAGCATTCAGTAAAAATCCTGATCACAGAGCATATGAACAGCTTGCATTTCTCATTTTAAACTGCCACAGGTGGTTACTTTTCTTTTGAGTTATAAACAGGGAAGGCTAAAGCTCTCTGGTACAACGACATATATCTAACTGCCTTTACCTCACGTTTCACTTGGCCAGGCATTTGGAGGATGTCTAAGTGGCTCCTATCTTCCAGAAACAATTTAGTTATTGCATAGTGAGTCAGATGACGCAGCAGTGTCATAGATGATTAAGTATTAAGTCTCATGTTCGTACATAGGAGTGTCTTTTGGGGACATATTCTGGCTCATGGCACAAAAAGCAGAAATATGGTGCTTCACCTCCTTGAGAACAAGCAGGTTACCCTCAGATCCCAAACTGTCCTTATATCCTGTTATCAATCTAGCTTCTGGGGTTCCTTCTGCATTGCTCAAAATGTATGTACTGGGCGGAATTTTTAAATGCATCCATGCCTTTTCTTTTCCCATGCTCTATGCAAAATTTCAGAAAATTCACTCCCCACCTGCCTCACCATGTGGCTTCTTGATACAGAAGCTAAGCACCCCAAGAGGGGAAATAACACAAGATCTGCAATTCTAGCAGAACTTTAATTTCAGCATTCAGGCACATCCACCCCTTTATCTCCTTGAAAGGATGGGTGAAGTCTCAGTGTATACACAGAGAGCCAGAGGCAGGCAGGAAAGCAGGGTCTTTCCAGGGTCTGCAGGACTAGTCCAGAACCAGATATATNAGTAGCAGAAAACCCAGATGCTGGCTGCTGCTAACACCCGTCAGCACCACTGCTGTAACAATTGTTTCACACATGTCCTGGCTTGGCAGGCACCTGATTTACATTTTCACACTTTGTATCAGCTTTCTACACAGTTGCTCTCTAGCACAGTGTTCATATATCAGATACCACTATTGTCTCATTTTTCAGTGCTAAGTGTCATAACTAGGTTATTGCACAGGAGAAAACTCTTGCTCTGAAATACACCTGCAAGAAAAAAACTTTAAGGTAACATGAATTAATGACATGACAATTTTATTTTAAAAAGTCACTAACCTGTTAAAAACTGTGAGCCTGTTTAATTTACAGTCTTCTTCTTACTGCACTGTAATAATGAACTCTTCCTGTTTAATTACAAATGGTAACAAGTAACTGTGACTCCAGTTCTCTTAACAGAATTGCACTAATTTTCTAGAAGTCCTACATTTGGTCCAGAAGCCATTGAATTCACTTGTTCCATTTGCTGAGGTGCCAAGGTTGTACAGACTTGTACCAGAATCCTCTCTTTTTAATAAAGGACCTTTCCGTGAGCTGGGCTGTAATTAATGTCCAGGCTATAAGGTATGTATTTACCCATCCTGAAGGATGCCGTGGTGGTAAGAATGCTTTGTGTCATTTGCAGCTATGTAGGCAAGAACGATGGACTGACAAGCAGGCAAAGATACTTCTGGGTGGTTTCTTAACTGAAGTTAACATTGCTTTTCTGTGACCACTATAGATTTATCACTGAAGGAGTACCACTAGACACTTATGGTCTGAGGCTTATTTACAGACACTAAAAGATATTAATTAATTGCATTATGGCAGTGGCTTTAAGTCAGGTAACATATATAATATGGGACCACCTTGAAAATTATGATCTAAACAGACAAAAGGTAAAGCAAAACAGAGCATCCAAGAAACAAAATGATCGATCCATGGTAAGTCCACTGCAGTGTTTCTAACAGTACCAACATATTTTGGCTTTCAGNGAACTGTAAGTTATACACTATAGCCTCTCCATGAGCAGGATGGATGTTTCTGTAAGGGCTAGTAGAGGTATTTCTAAGGTGTTTCTGTCCTTGTGAATCAGATTATTGTAACATGAAAGAGGTCTGGAAATTCGGAGAGCTGCATACCTACGAACTCTCATCTTTAGTATGGGGAAGAGCCCAAAATGTTTAGACATTGAGTGGAGTGTGTAGTAGATGTTTATAACAGATTTTGTTATTCTTTCAGCTTTCCTGTCTGAGGTCATAGCTGAATTGTTTTTGTAAGCAAGCGAAATAACACAGTGTATAAGAGAAACCAGGGGGATCTTTATTGTGCCATTTTCACAAGTGACTGTCTATGGTCACACTAGGTGTCCTTAAAACAGTGTGCAGTTTCAGTCATTACCCCACTTGTTTTGTTAAAGCAATAGAGCCCTAGGAATAAAAGAGTTGGTATGGCCAAGAGAATGGGATGAGTGGGACACATGGAGGAAAAGGAGGAATGAGCAGAAAAGCTAGGGTCCAGAATCTGTTCCCCTTCAGAGGTGCAGAATCAGGAGTGCAGAACAGGCCTAGCTATAAGGAAGAAATCTGTATGTATCCTGCTAGGACAGTGTACATTAGTGAATTAAATACAGCTGATAAAGGACTGTTTTACCTCTTCCTTTATGATACTGAGACCAATAGACTCTCACTTGGATATCACTGATATTAAAACTTGCAGCTTCCATAAGTTTCTTAATTCAGAGCACAATCTTCTGGTAACAGTAAGAAAGTTCTGTAAATATCTTGCCTGGGGAGATAATGGAGTTATTTGCAAATAAGAAAGGGAAACTACTACAAACTATGACATAGTTATGTATTAGCCCACCATGAGGTGGGAAGGGTGGCCTGTCAGACTCCAAGGTTCTCTCTTAATGAGTCTGTGTTGTAGGATATGGACCTATTTCTACAACAAACACCTTTTCCCTACACCACCACACCTCTCACAGCTCAACCTTCAGACAAACAAGAATAGATTGACCTGACTCAGTCACTGATTTGTTATGAGAGCACTAATTTGCCAAGCTGTGTGACAAAGCTTAGCCCTCGGCTACAAAGCACCTCCTGACAGCTCAAGGAGTTCTCTGTTTTGGGTTAATCAGCTGGTTCCCAAAGGAAATGGGACAGTAACAGTTAGAACATAGGAGTAATTTTTTGTACATGTAGACTCAGGTCCTGTGTGACATAAATTTATCAGCAGATTTCAAGCAAATCTGACAGAGGAATAGGCAACTCAGAGTTAAGTGGAAACAGGCAGCTAGACAAAGGACACTGTCTTCAGCATTTGGCTGAGGGAAAAGCTTTTGACATCAGAGAACATAGTTGGAACGCTACTCTTATAAAATTTGTAACTGTAAAAAAGTCAAAGTTTGCATAAATCATGAGGGAGAAATCTATAGAAACCAGATCTGTTACTTTAATTGTTCTTTTTGTTCTGAAGGAAAAGTTCAAAGATTTTTCTTGATGGGATACTATTCCCACATTGATTTATCAGTGGCACATAAATCCTATTACCGTATCACAGCACCTATAAAATGTGGGACTAAATGCTTCCCCTAAGTGATTGAGTGGTAGGCAACAAATACAGCCTTTTACTTGAGAAACTAAGAGGTTACTTTGGTACAAACACTGGGGCAGATAAAGGTTATTTAAGCATTCTTGGCACCAGCTTTCTTTCTCCCGTGAATTCTTGTTTTAACTCAGTTTTCGCTTTAACCTTGCCCTTCACCTTTATGGAATGTCATTGAATTAATACAGAAGAAAGTGTTTTCTTTGCTGCCTGTGGTAATGAAACCTGTTGGCTTTTCTCAGAGATGTGGGTGTGTCACCAACAGAAGAGCTTGCTGCCAGCATGACAGCAGATATTACTGAAAGTACAGCTAGAATCATGTTCCATAAATGTGTGACCCTAGGATCATATAAAGGCATCTAACCATAACAGAGAACTGTGTGCTTTACAGAAATAATAAAGTTCCAGAAGAGGAGAACAGCAGCATTTCATGAAGAACTGAGTAAATGTTATTTTGCCCATTTTCACCCAATATTGTGCATTTTCAGTGCTGAAAGTGCCACGTACTCTTCAGACTGGGATTATGTTACTCAAGGTTGGCTGAAAACATGTCAGAGCCCTGCTGGCCTTCTGCGTGACTGAAGTGCTCAGGGTGCTGTGGTGAACCTAGAAATCTGTTCCCTGAAGCATAATGGAAAGGTTGTCATTTTACACTCTTAATAATATAACGTTTTTAATTTTATTTCAGGGTTAAAAATAATCTCAGGCAAAGGCTTTCAAGCCTCAAACTAGTTTATGGATCTGGTGTATGATTTACTGTCATTCTTCTAGTGTCAGGAATAAAGATTAAAGATGATGCTGAAAAGCAAAAATATTAATCTTCCTCCTGATATTCATAAATCTCCATTTTCCTCTAAATCAGAAGATATCAGTCCCAACCCCAAGCCTGCAAAGTCACCCTGGAGTATTATGTGTGAGGAAAGAGTGCCTGCATGTGCGTTCTGGTGGGTCCTGGCTGAGTGCAGACACTGCCTTTGCAAAATCTGTGTTCTGTACGTATTCAACAAGATGAAACTGGATACGCAATAAAGCAGGTCACTAAAGAAGACACATAGGGGGTTTTTCAACCAAGTTTATCCCAACATGAGAAAGTACATGAGCTAGGATGTATTTCCAGTGGACAGATTTGAATTACACACCTGCTCTCTTTCCTTCTCCAAACACCTGATGAATCCAGCATGACCACATATTGCACACTCCTTTGCTAATTAAACTCATGTATGGTTGTCTTATGAATCAGATGCTTTGTTGGCAAGGCTGTGCTTTTATGCAGATGGAGAGAGGACTGAGCATGGATATGTAGCTGTTCACACACTGGCTCAGATGAGAATTTAAAAACAACGTCCTCTGTTGTTTATCAAAATGTTAAATTTCCTTTTGCCTATCTGGACTGCTAATATGGAAAGGAAATTCAAAAAAATAGGGGGAATTTTTGTCATTTTTGTTGCTTATCAGAAAACTGAGCTATCTAATTATTACATAAGAATATTTTTATAACCTGTATAAGGAAACACAGGAAATCAGCTCCTTTGAAATTGCCCTTCCATGGGCATTGCATTGAAATAAATGATAGTATGGTAACCTTCTCTGTTACCTGACCTATGACTAGACCATGCTATGTTACAAATGCAGCCATATAAGTAGAACTAGTCTGAGCAAACTGGAATGGAAAACCTCACCTGTAAATCCAGACTTCCATGGCTCTGTAAACACTTTCTGTTACGGGACCTTAGCATAGGGTGGACTATATGCTGGCCCTCAGTAAAACATTGTAATTTGCACTAACATAAATATACCTACTGGGGTCAAAAAGATTCATAATTGCAAAGGGAATTAGACTACAGGGATTTTTGCTGCTGGTACCAAAATTAACACCAGATGACATAAAAGACTACCTTGAACTTTATATCATTTATCACCTTACCCGACTGGTGTCTAGAATCAGGGAAAAGAAGCATGTTTGAGGGCCAAGTGAGAGTAGAAACCTCCTCCCCAGAATCCAAACAAGCCACCAAGGAAGAAGAGTTCACAAGGCTGTACAAATGAGAGTGTCTACCTGCGTGAGGACTTTCAGACTGACTAGCCAAAAAAGATGTGAGAGAGAGAAAGGTCAATGGACCCTTGAAAGCCCTACAGCAACTAGTGATTAAAACATGATTGAAGTCCACATGAGAGCTCTCTCTTCAGCAAGAGAGCTCAAAAGAGGAGACGGACAATATATCATGAGCATCTAACAGATTGCTAGGTCAAGAGCAAGCGATCTATGAATGCTGCATCAGGGCACACTGCAGCAGACCTTTTATTCGGGCATACCAAACTTCAGTTCTGCCAAGAAACACCTGCCCTCAACAACAACACTCCAGCAAAGGCAACACCCATGCTGAGGAAGGAGTGAAGTGCAATTCTATTCCTGTCATAGCTGATACAACAAGGCACATGCTGACAGGCAGTAGCAGTCATGAGTAGATCAACAAGCACAAAGACAAATAACATTTACTGTAAAACCACTTTTACTGATTTTTAGGGCTATGTTTTTCACCTCGTGTCTGTGCCCAGTCTCATTTGCTCTCTCATTTGCTGTGGCTAAGCAGGTACAGAGTGACTCAGTTGTGTGTTTGAGACTTAACTGTCTCAAACATTCCAGCTCCAACCCTGAAGCAATGATGATCCTAATTCCACTGTAAATGCCAAAGAAGTTAAAAACACTCTTGAATTTCAGGAAATCCATGTTCATCTTCTATTGTTCAAGTTACAGACACTAACAAATAGGTTAATATTTTAATTTGGAAAAAAGAGTACAGATGGAAAATGATACATGCTACGCTAGGCTCTAGTATTTGCATAATGTAATTTCTTTGGCTCCATTTATGAAGGCAGAATTTAAAAAATATCCATCATGACACACAGGATTTACTTTGCTGACTAGCATTAGACACATGAGACTCTCTCTCCAGTTCTCCATTGCAGCCAGAGACAAATGGCAAACAGAATCAATCCAAGAAAAAAATTCAGCCATCATTTTGTTTTAAACAGCAACCTCATGAAATGCTTAATCTTCTTGTAGTTTGCACAGAATGAATGTTTATTTAAATAACAGTGGAGCCACAGTATAGAAGCCGACTGGGAAAACAAAGCTTGATATTTTAAAAGATGAAAAAATGTACAAATTCTACAGCAGTTACAGTTCAGTGTCTCAACACCAACATAATATATACATAATGCTCCTGTCAAATGATTTTTTTCCAGAATGAGTTTTTGAACTGACATTACTAATTACAGTATTTAACCTCAGTATAAGAAAGTTTTTGTAGAACTAATATTATCTTGCTATTAAAAGACTTTTCCAAAACAAAAGCCCTCAAAAAGATACCTCAACCTAATTATCTTAATGTCATACAAACTCTAGCATGAAGTATTGACCTTTTTACTTCCTTTAGAAATCAATCAGCATAATCCTGTAGATTAATCTTCTAAACTGTTTCCTTGTCTAAGTGTCATGCATTTTCATTAATGGTTGTAACTAATTGCAATTCTTCCCAATCTGTTATGCATTTAATTATCTAAAACAGGCTTCGCTGCCAGAGTACATGTTCCGTTATATGGCAAACTGTACCATCATTATTTGTATCATCAGTAATCCCTCACTACTTCGCAGTTCACCATTCGCGGGTTCAACACATTGCGGGGGTTTTTTCCCTCAGCTTTAGGGTTTTTACCATATTTACTGTATTTACCGTTACTTTGCTGATTTCACTTATCGCAGCATCTTTCTGGAACGCAATATTCCAGGGATTAATGTATTTAGATGTCCCAAATGATGCTCTGCTTTTCATCTTCTAGGTGCTGTACAGAGTTATCTTTAGCACTTCAGTATCAATAAAGGCATGTTCACCTTTAAGTTGCTTGCATCCAAGCACAAGTGTGCAGATAATATTGTATGAAGAGCAGACCTTATTGTTTGGAGGAAGGATGGGCATACAAAATGGAAGCATTTCACTCAGGATAATATAAAATTTTAGAAGTAGCAGAAATTAAGTCAAAATTTTCTGCTCCAGGTTTGCAACTTCAGAAGCAGCTCATGTTCAAGCATTTATATTTCATACATGCCATAATACAGACTAAGAGAACCTCAAATTGTGTTGCAATAACACAGGTAGCATTTCTTAATTATACAGCGGAAAGAGGAGAGAAAAATACAATCCTAGTTTCCAGAATACACTTGTAATGCTTTCTCTCTAGAGAGAGACGAAAAGGCAATAACAACAACACAGTAAGAACCTCCTGTCTTTAGAAATAACTTCTTAATGTATATGATTATAGGCAAGAGAAAGGCAGGTAATTCACAGAATCATCCACTTGACATCAGTGGTGGGCACAGTGCAGTAAATCAAGATTCTAGAAGGATCTCCCATGGATGTACTGAAGCAACCACGGGAAACAGTTATTTTAACATCACCCTGAAGAAATACAGAGGTGAATTAAAAAATGCAACATTCAGGAATAACATTTCTGAAAAAGAAGTGCTTGAATTTTAAAGACTTTGAGAAAATTCACACACACTTTTCTGATATAAATTCAATAAAAACAGAAAAAACAAAAAGGAAAAGTTCACCTGAGGTAAATGTACTCCCCTTTCACACAAAGCGGGACAAAAGTGGCAGGATGTGTGGGATTCTGGTGGGAAGGGAAACTTAAACAAGAAAATATTTATCTGATGTTCTGAAGGAGTTTAAATTGGTATAAATTGGAGATGGAAAGTGATCAGGATTGAAATAGATGCTGATGAGTTATTGAAGGGAAGCAAATTTGACCACATGTACTAAGCCAGGCCACATCTTTATCTTCATGAAGTGGTTCACATTAACTAGTGTGCAATTCATCAACATTTCTGGCTTCTTCAGTCAGCCTAGGGAATTTTTTCCAACAGTTATACGAATTTCCCACTATTCTCCGGTAACATTACTGCCCCAAGAGATTGGCCTACTAAGGGCCCTCAAATCTCTGCTTGTTCATTACCCTCATCATTGCTGCAGCTTGCAAATACACCCTTTCATGGAAGAGAGGGCTTTCCTCATTACCATCTGCCTTCTCTCCAGCCTCTCTCCTGCCTTCTAGACCACCACCGGTCTGCAACTTATGTGATATCAGTATGCAAACAGTTGCAATTTGTAATGACTTATAACCAGAGGAAATTTCAGAAATTGTTAGCACTGGCACGGCAGATAAGAATTTCAGTTGACAAAAATTACTCAAAGATTCACAGATTCACAGAATATTATGAGTTGGAAGGGACCCACAAGGATCATCTAGTCCAACTCACCATCTAACACCTGTACAGAGACCGAAAGCACATCCCAGAGCGGTAAACGCAAGCCTAGTTCCCTCACAGTCTAGCAGGCCACTCCGAGCCTGAAGGGACCCAGGATCATCCAGCCCTACACCCCCCAGCTAGACCATGTCACTAAGCTCCTCATTGAGTCTTCTCTTAAACACCTCCAGGGACGGTGACTCCACCACTTCCCTGGGCAGCCCATTCCAACGTGCAATCACTCTCTCTGTACTCAAGTAATTGAACTGTAATAGTGAAACCATGTCATCACTGACTTGAGCCAGTTTATCTGTCAATAGATGATCAATAATGAAGATATTTCCCATTTGTCCACAGTTAAATTGACCACAGCTTTTTTTAAATACTTCACTTTCAAATACCACCATATTGTGAAACAGTGCTATAAAATGAAAGTTACTGATATATACTCCTAATTACAGTCACCTTAAAGGTCTTTTTGTGAGGAGATTTATGTAATTATTAACAGATTGTTCTTGTATTTTTATTTCAGTAAACCACAGTGCTGTTGCCAATTCATAAAGCATCTTCAAGATCTGTTTCTGCTGAAAGACATTAAGACATAAGGGCAAGAAAATATTCACCAAAGTTTAAGGTCAGTGATACGCCATGTGAAATATACACTGAAATGCATGAACTGCAAATGTACCACATCAAATATTGCAGGAAGCTTTACTGGTTATGCTTGTTTAATTTATATACATATACACGTGTGTGTATATATATATATATATATATATACACATCTATATACAAACACACTCATAAACATGTATTTTCCCCCCCCCAAATAAACTTCAACTCCCTGGCAGTATTATCATAAAACCACTCAGATATTCCATGTGCCTCATTCTTGGGCCTGATTGCTATCACATGAACTTCGAACGAAACAAACTCCTGTTTCTAATTAATATGAACATAAAAGTGTTTATGTAGAAGGAGAACCTGGAGAGCTTATTACACTGAGGCCTTTTCAGAGTCAGTCTGGTTTTGTCATGTGTATGTTAAAACTGACACAGCCAAGTTTGGTTCCAGTCCAGTAGAGCATCTGCAAGTCATTCACATACTTTCAAATGCTGCAGTGATAAACACATACAAGCTCAGTGACTATCTTATGGTTATGTCTGAAAGTGAACGAAGAGAAAGCATCCAAAAAAGGAGTAAGATAAATTGCTTAGACCGAATCTGGGTAAGGGTGGGAATGAAGAGAAGACTAAAATATAGTTTTAAGGTCTTGAGTAGAGCTTATTTTCACTCTCCTTATTCTGTGGAAAGTTACTCCTGCTACATTTATATTGTGCAGGCATAGCCCATGGAAATACATTCAGACAGATGGGAAGTGGAAATGAGGTTTTCTATCATACAGCTGCCATTACTGACTTCATCAGAACTCCCCAAGGGAAAGCTCAGTTTGGGCAGACTCATTCCAGTACAGATCTTGTCTACTCATGACCCAACTTCTGACTTCAGCCTGACCTAAGGGTTTATTCCCTCTCACGCACTGGACAGAACTCATTCTCAGATGTTGCTTAAATCACAAGAATTAGCCTTACTAGGAATCCCAAATCAATTACTTTTATTATTTAGACATGCCCAAGGGAGTCCTTTTTGTATGTTTTGCTTTTGAGTTCAAAAACTTTCACTCTTACTTTGGATCTCTAAGGAGTAAGAAAAATGTCCAAAGTTGGATCTGCATTCACAGTCTCACTACAGCCAAAACCAATGAATAGTCTTGGTGGTAGAATTGCAGTTTAAGATCTTTTTGAAAAAAGCTTAGGGCTTTGGTGACCTCAAACTTGCTTTAGCCATTCATACAAGCTCTATTAAGGGACTAAAAGGATGTGGTGTAAGTTAGGAGGAATGTGTTTGGACAAGCAGTCTGCATTATGCACTTCTTGGCTATTGCTGTCAGCCTCTTTACAATTCTTCTTACGAGCAGAAAGATTGCTCTAAATTTTCAGTGCATATAAAAATCCAGTAACAGCCCCCTTTGAAACACAGAAAAATGTGTAAACTTGGAAGGAGAACTTTAATTTGGCAGGCTACAAGTTATATTGGTATTTCTGATGTTCACCTCAACAGAGACCACACGTTGGCTCCTTGCTGGTGACACCTCTTGTCAGAAGTCAGGTGATCTCTGTACAGTTTATACTTAGTTGAAAGTTATCAACGTATTTTTAGATCCAGATTTACATAGCCCACTCGCTTCTGCTCAAAGCACTTCCCATCAAGTCCGGAGGACAAGTGTAGTAAGCCAGATATGTAGTAATTGTAGTTTCAAACCAGCCTCAGACCTGCTTTAATTTACAGTGGTAGAAGTAGGAATGAAAGAAGGCTAGTAAAAAAGTCCTGACTGGCTTGAGGATCATGTGAGCAAAAAAAGCTGTGAACTCTTGCCACAAAATCTTCAGCAATTACAGGCTGGAGGCTTGGCTATAGAGTCCCAGGACAGCTATGATAGAGGGGTTGTACTACCTTCAAACTTTTATCAAGGGATTGAAAAAGAGAAAGCATCCTTTCTGTTTTGTTGGCTCTCTCATATCTCATTAATGGCTATTATTTTACTACAGTTTGACTGAGACCATTAAGTGTGAATGCATGGCCAGTTGTGGACATTTTTCTCACTCCTTAGAGGTCTAAATCTAATGGCTAAAAGAGCAAAATCCATTGCAATCATGAAGGTTGAATCTGCATGTATAAGCATGGATATGTGATCTGAGTTAATGTCTTCCTTATTGTTCTGCATATTAAAAAACTGATCAATAACAAACAGCAAACAGCTTCAGCTATGTAGCTCAAGCCATACCATTTCTATGGTCTATACTGAAGACTGAAATACTATTTAGTTTTCAAATGCACCATGTAAGTATGACTTCATGGTGGTATAAGAATGATAGCCCATGTATTACCTTCTGCTCAAGTGCCTTCATGATGGATTAACCTAAGCCATTTTATTACTGATTTCTGCAGGTATTGAAAGCAGGAGTTGAAAAAGGTGCAAATTGTCTGAAAACAGTCTTGAGGGAAGCAGTTAAAAAAAAGGGGGTCACGTGGAATTTTTTCAAGTACTACAGCAACCAATTTATTGTAAAGACAGCCAAAGCCACATCAAATAGTTATTTTTTCTACATAAATACCAATTGAGATTGCTACTGGGAGAAGCTAGAATCTATTCAGAAAAAACAGGTGATCCTGTGATTTAAGGAAAATCAGGCTCACAGTAATGGCTTGCAAGCTATAGAAAAGATTTATTTTTGGCCCCAGGAACAAGGAAAGAACACATCGGCCTGCAAAGTGCCTCCCAGCCCTGTCAAGTGCCAAAAAACCCCTGCCCAGATTTGCCACCTATCTTTATACACCTTCCTCATACATATGCAAATTATTCCATGACTATGAATCCATTCTGCATTATGGAATTACAAATTTACACTTTGCCATAAGCCTTTTGACAAATCAGCTCCGATGTTTCACATTCTTTGCCCCATGCTTTGACTAAAATCCTCTTTTGTTTACCATCCAGGACTGGGAAACAAGATTTTTCACCTCTAATATTTGATCTTAGGTTTCAGGCCTAGTGAATTATTTTAACATGCACTAATTCTAAAATCCTTCTAAAATTTACTAAAATGTCACTGTTTCACTAAAATCCATAAATCTCTAAGCCTATACCTGCCTCACTAAAACCTGTACGTTTCTGAATCCTCTGAACATCTAAGTGGAAGTGGCATGTCAAGGCGACGCTTCTTAAAACAGGACACGTGACCCAAAGAAGCTTAAACTTTTCACATACTTGTAGGTACATGTGGGCAGACAGGCCCACAGAGTGTCGGAACAGTACCATCAAACCACTTACTCTGCAAAACAATGAAGTTTTGGGCATGTGGCCATGTAACAGAATACAGGGATGAGTCAGTCATAAACCAAGAGATGCCCAATTAACTATACAACTAAATGGTTTACATGTTAGTGAACACTGATAAACACATCCAAAAGTCATCTATAAGCATTTCATCTTTGCAGGACTTCAGATAAGATCCAGCACCTCTATAGAAATACTTTATTCTGTTTACTCCTGTGTAATTGCAGGTTTGGTAGGAATGCTAAACACCTTGGTTGAGAAAGAGGAAAAGGTACAGGGGTTGAAATGGGAAAAACTGGCAACCATTATCAGCTATTTCTGAGCTATAGAGAGTACTGCAACAAACATCTGTGTTTTCACAAAGGTGTACAAGTATATCTCAAAAAGACAGTCACTCTTGCACTGTGGGATCAACGTGCAGTATGAAGGGGATGTCACAGAAGTATCAGCCAAGCAGGAGTCAGGCATCTGCTAAAGATCTGAAACAGTCTCCTGTTAGAATTATTGAAACAAACAAACAAAAAACCCCAAACCAACCACAACTAGTTCAATAGGAGAGTCCTATAATGTTAGGAGATGTATCCTGAACCAGTGCCAGGGACTAAATGTGATTATTTAGGTGACAACTTCCAACTCCAGGTCAATAGTCTAAGCCAACCCTTCAGCATCTTGAATGTCTCTGGGACCAGGAGGACTAATCAGGAGAAGATTTGCCAAATCACTTAGCACAGGTCGTGTACAAATTTTGTCACTCAAACTGGGATATACCCACAGAGTACTCTCCAGAGCTCTACAGCACGACTAGGGCCAGTCAGGCTTCCTGCAGCTGGCACAACCATGCCAGTCAGATTGGTTAACTTGCACCAATGTTTAGAGTTCAGGCACTACACATAGGATGGTTAGAACCATACCCTAAACACTTGTACATTCCCCTTTGCAGCTCAGCTCCATAATGTGCTCCACCCCTATCTTATAACAGAGATCAGAAAGGAAAAATTCCCAGTAGAGAGTATTACTAATTTAGAGAAATCCTGCAAAGATGCAAAAAGTCTGCAATGAAACAAAGCATGCCCTGGAGTTTTCAAAAGTCTAGCAGAGTCTGAGAGAAAACAGGTACACTCAAAATGTCACTGCTTTTCTTTGCAGGAATCCAGCTTTTTGGAAAACCATAACATTCTGGCTTGTGAATCTGATCCAATTTTTTAACTGGGCTGCTGTTCAAAGTAATGTATTATAGAACTTCCTTACTTACTATTATTTTCCCATTTTGCCTTTCTTGGAGTGGATGCTCTCACTGACAAAATTTGTTATTTAAGTTATTCACTATTTCCAAAAGTATTTTTACTTTTTACATTGATATAGAACTTCCTATGTCTCAACATACAATTTTTTTGCTGTGTTTTTTAAGAAGCTGCTGCCATCTTCACATCCCTCAACTCCTGCCTCCAGGCCCGGTAGCAAAACCAGGCTGTCCTCAGTGAGCGACCAGATCCCTGTCCCCACAGGAAGCTCTTGGAACCAACGTCCAGGACTCTCCACTGTGCATGGAGCATTTTTTCTGCCTGTTCTGAACAATCTTCGGACAGTAGAGCACAACCTGGCTGGCTCTGGTGTCAGCAAACCCCAAATACAGGGGGAGGAGGAAGAAGCAGTGGCTGTTTCACAGCAATGTGCAAGATGGACTGGAGCGGTGCCCTCCCTCTGGTCTCATTTGGTTGGATTTCTGGCTGTGTCTGATGCAGGAACTGCGACTCCTGAACTCTGGGGACCAGAACTGGACACAGTCTGCAGGCACTGTCTGGCAGCGCCCCCAACACTGGGATGGGCACACATCTGTGTCTCAGCCAGTGTGCTGCTTCTTCCTTTGCTTGGAAGTGAAGCCAAAAAGCCAGTCAGGAAAACTACTCAAAGCTTTGCATCTTTAAATAGAGATACTCACTTTATTCGGCCAAGGAAGTGAGTGGACATTTCTCCCCAAACCCACTTCCTACGTCACAGGAAGTTACAGACTTATTATACACATGCTAGCAGGGTAATATTTCTTTAGTATATTCTATTGGTTATTATAAGCATTCTAAGTGTCTTGGCATATTCTGATTGGTAATTATAATTATGCCAAGAAATTATCTTTAGAATTTCTTTTTCTACAAGTCTCTATTGTACTAAAATTAAATAATTAAAATAATATTGCAGCTGCAAGGTTAAAATACAAGCTATAACCAGAACAAGAGAGCTGTCTTCTTCAGAACAACATTTAATGGTTTTATACTTTCATATTAACGAGGCACATTGATAGAGATATAAAATACATAAACACAATCAAAAGTCTTGTTTGTTTATACCTCTAAACCTTTTTTTGGGCTTTAAAATGGAAGATGACTCCTTTGTTCTGAGCACATTTCCTCTCTCTTTAATAAGGTGGGGGCTCCTTGTTGCTTGAGAAGGTTCCCGTTATAGAATGTGGAACAATGAGTTTGGAAAAGTTTTGATTGGTAATAGCTCACATATGGTTCTAGAGAAAAGGGGTCTATTTTAAGTATCCTCCTCCAAGAAGGGATTGTAAAGAGGCACCATGTGTTCCAAGCTTGCTGGCAACACTTGAGCCTCCTCTCAGAGCCTGCCTCTGGAACTTCTTCCTGGCTTGTGATGGAAACCATAATCCAAAGAGTGCTGGAAGTACATTATTTTTCCTATGCTTGTGAGGCTTTGAGGATACAGTATGTAACACATACACTCTGAAGGAGATTCTCAGAAAACATTCATACGCTAGGCTGAGGTGTATGAATACAGAGCTACATATATATTCTGCCACAAACCCAGAGAGAAGGAAAGGACACTCCCTTGCCTAGTCTCCTCCTTAGTGTTTGCAATTTTAAAATTTATATATAATAGACATTTCAAAATGTCTCTAACTAAAACTCATATTTTCTTGTAATAGTGTGTTTGACCGTGTATAAGGGCAATGAAAGTACATGAAACCGTTCTTATTGAGTTTTCAGGCCTCTTTTGTTTTTCGTCAAGATCTAATCCTAAAACATAATGTTAAAAGCATCAGACGTGTTGGCTTTCAGATAAGAAGTTCATGTTTCTGACCACAATCAAGAATTCCAGGAATTCTTTCAGCAAATAACAGGCAGGAAGGACATAGTGACCTTGCAACATTTCAACTTGCATCCAGAGCTGTCTGCCAACTTAAATTTTGCCTGTGATTCCTATGATTACACAGCATTTCTCTGCCTAAACAGTTTCATTACTGTGTGTATCCATTTATGATATTATTCACAAAAGGGTGAAATAATCCCTATCAACTTTAGTAATTACAAAACTTTCCAAGAACATCAAATTTTGTAAGAAGTACCAGCTCATAGTCATTTATAAACACTTCTGTAAACGTCTACACCTAAAATAAGTCACTTGGAACAAAACAAAAAACATGTAGAAGGGGTTTTGCTTATGAATTCTCTCTGAATTAAATAAGTTTTCTATAAATTTATTATCAGCATTGTTCATTTAGAAAACTATGTGTTCATGGTAACAAGATCCCTAGCAATTATCTGTCATCTGTGACATGTCACTTGATAATGCAGATGATAGTGTTCCTGTTTTCTGGGTTATCTGTAACTGGAATGGAAGCAGAGCTATGCATACAGAGTTAAACTTGAAAATATCGTCCCTGTTACATTTTTCCATTAGCAGTACATGCTGAGAAATAAGAAAACACTACAAACAAGTTAAGTTGTCTGCTTTACTTACCCCACAAGGCTTTTGACATAAGGATAATCAAACATCAGAGGTTCAAAAGATGACTTTCATGATGGAAAAAGATGGTGGTTATCAAAACAGAAAACCACATTACCTGGCTTTGGTTAAACCACTTCAGTGCTTGCACACGTCTTCCTAGCATCAGCAGAATTAACTACAGGCTAATTTCAGAAATATACAAGGCCATATACTTTATCTCTAAAGTACAGCAAAGATTATTTTGGTCTAAATTAAAACCACCTGAATTTTAATGGAAAATAATGAAAGAGTTATGTGCACATCCGCTCATGCAGTTTTGAAATTTCAAGTCAGAGACTATATTGGAGCCTTCTGCCTGATTCAAAGAAAAGTTTTACTAAGGCTAAGTAAAACATTAAGTGTTAACTTCACTGAGCTCATAAGGCAAGTAAGAAAGCAAGTGAACAAACCAACTTAGCATTGGACAGTTTATAATGTCAGCAGCATTGTTCACATCTGTAACTAGGGACATTGATGTTTCTCAGCATTTTAAGTGATGGGTGACTGTACAGCATTCCTAGCAACAGCTTGTACTGGGAACATCAAATGCGTTAGTTGAGAAAAAAATCTTGGCAGAAGGACAGACTTTAGCTTTACATCATAATCCTGTGCAATTAATCGTGACACTGCAAAGGGCAAATACCTCGATGTCTCACTGCCAGGCCTTATAATTTCAGAGACATTTTACACTGCAATATTGCTCCCATCCTTTAGAGAACTTGTGCTGGTTAAACCACAACAGAGCTCTTTCTTGCCCCTCAGTAAAATTTCCTTTTTCCCTTCTAAGCAAGAATGCAAGTGTCATTTTTTAGACATGTGGCACAAAGGTATTTTGCAGATACAGGGAATATCAAAGAGCCCACCCACAACTCCTTTTCGTTGATACTTTCAGCTCCAGGAACAATGTTTACTAGAAAGGCAATTCATTTTTCTGGAAGGAAACAGGGAGTGGATAACACTACCACTAGGGAGCATTTCATATTCTCCATAAACAATCAATTCTAGCTAGTGCATGCAGACTCACAAAATGCAACTGCTAAGGAAAACCATATGCTTTCCATACAGAAACAATAAAAACTTTCCAAAATTGTCTTTCAGAATTCTCTTTCTTCTTCAGCCTGAGCTAATGCATTCTAATCCCAGGGAGTCATTTGGGAGGATCATGCAAAAATGTCTGCCTCCACTGATTCTGCACTGTTCCCCACAGCATTCTGAAGCAGTTTCCTTTCCTATGAGCTATGCTTATCACATCCTGTGCTTCATTTATTTTTCCAGGAAAGGTTCCCTAACACAAGGCAGTTTCTCTGAAATGCTATTGCTCCATTCCTTTCCTCTGCTGCCTTATCATGTGAATGAAGTACAACCATTCCGGAGAAGAGACACACCAGGGCTGTTCTGACCCCCCTTTATTACAAAATAGACAAACCCAGTTGGCAGAGAGGTCAGAAGAGAGTCTGGGTCTTGCATGGCTTGAAACTTTCCATCTCAAAACCTAGGACTGTGACTGACTGACAGCTTCAAACCAACACTTCCATCCACTGTTTCTCTGCAATATCCCTCTCCAAAGCACCTTAAAGTCCAGGTAAATTAGTGTCCATAAAAGAAATCCTGTGGCTGTCTTGTAGAAAATAGGAGGATTTACTTTTTTAAGGGAATAAAGATATTAAGGGGGCTTTTGAAGAGAGACACCAAACAGATTTACCAACTGAAAGTTCAGCTGTAACAAACAGTGGCACATGGACCTCCCCATAGGGATATTTACTCAGGCAGCCAGGAGTACAGCTTCATGGTCATCAGATCAACGCCCTTCCAGATCTTCTAACAGTCATCTTAACCAATAGGAACATTCTTAACAATTTGATCCCAGTTACCATAAGCTGCTCTAAATAGACAATTTTTCAGTTTGGGGCCTGGCTCTTTCAGTCAAATCTCTAGAAGCGGTAACAAATTCCAGGTAACAGATAGGCTGAGGGTTAGGAATTTATTCTTAAAAATTCCCTGTATTACTTGTTAATTCTTCCAGTCTTCCACAGATGTATGCAAGGGTATATACACATATGAGTAGAGGTAAAGCATACAGACTCTAGGGCATGAACTAAGCTGATTAAGATATTACGTGTTCGCTGAAAAAAAGGGATCCAGTTTCATTGTGTAGCCTACTTCTTTATGGGGTGAGAAGTAAATTCTCTAATTGTTTCTAAAATTTTCCATAATACTCTAGCTAGGGGAATACAAACTGGGTAATTTAAATACAAAGGCATTCTTTTTTTCATTTAGACACACATCAAACATTATGAAGAACAGTTTGCCACACAGGAACACTCACCTGCACTCTGAGGTTCCTACCAGAACAAGTAATGGTTGGGTGTTGATCTTGCTTATACACGAGAGACTACTATGAATTCTGGCCTTACCTTAAGGAAGACACAGTTTTAGTAAATAGTGGGGAGTTTTGCTAATAGTGATATATATATAAAAATACATATATTTAAAGGGAATGCTGCGACACTGTGTCCCAGTGTTCCCAGTGCATTAAAACTCTCCTGGGTTGGACAAGAATATCACTTCCTTAAAGTAATGTATGTGTCACTTAGGAAAAGAGAATTTCAAATGCCAACTCATGGGTGAAAAGATCCAAGGACCTTTTTTGTTTTCACAGGCAGGGCTGGTCACCTGGCTCATGCTTGTGTACCAACCCCATCTGCAAACATGAGTAAGCACTTTTATTGACTCCTGTCATTGTTATCATGCCTCACACAATCATAAACCCCTATTTCCTACAAGCATGTGACGTGGGGACAGTCTTGGTGGCACAGGAAAATACACACTCCGTGTCCACAATAAACCAGAGAAAAAACTTCCCAAATGTGCCTTTCATGAGCATATAAACTCAGAAAAACCAGAATAACACAAAACAAAAGCAGCCAGATCACAGAGTTTAGTTCATTTCACAAATATTAAGCCACTGTGATAATTTTTGACCACTTGTGTTCAGGAATACTGGATTGGAACAAGAAACTAAGGGGGAAAATGAATATGTAATACCAGAACACCAACAGCCTTGCAAGGCGCTGCTCTTTTGTAACAAGATTTATCTGGGGACAGGAGGCTGCCCAAGCACTGATTCAACTGCAGAGCTCAGGCTCCACAAGGGAGAACTACTGCTGAAAGAAGGTACAAACCTGCAATCCAGTCTTGCAGGGCTGATCACATGGAGAGACAGAACACAAATGGTTTCTCACACTTCACAAAGGTCACAACTGCTGGATGAGGCCAATATCTGAGCAAAGACTCCAGTAACTTCTGAGCATCTGTACTGCTTCAGGAGCCCAGTATAGGACAGTTTTTAAAAATAAAAACCAGCAGATACTCAACAGAAGGAATAGGCAGCCAAAGGCGAGGAAGGAGATGAGTAAACCTTTCTTTGCCCACAATTAAATTGTTTGCAGGGTGCAGCAGTTCTGAGCAATTTGGTGACTGCTGCTACACGAGGATCCTGGAGAGAAGCAGCACACGTGGCAGCAATACTCATTAGTAATGAGGGTGAGCAGGGTGACTTTTTATCACCTCTGGCTATTTTCTCTTTCCTCTAAGAGGCACAGCTGTTAACCAGAGAGATGCATGAAGCAGGAAGTACTTCTACTTTCCTTTTCTAGTGTTTTGGAACAGTTAATGAGAAGTCTGGATCAGAGCTTATAAATTTGAAACTTAAATTTGTTAGAGGCTAACAAATTCTTGTAGGAGAGAGCTTTCAAGAGAACCAGCGTTGTGTTTCTTCTATTTTGGCAAATAGTACAGCACACAACTTGATTGCTGAATCAAAATACATGTAAGTCTGTGTGTTGCACTGCAATTCAAGCTCTGCCTCTTTCCACCGATGTCCTTCATATGCGTTTCCCCTCCTCTCATTTTTACTGCTCAGAAGGTCTGACTTCGTTCCTCTGCATATCCCAGAAGACTGTCAAATTTAGGAAACAGAATTACAAGGTAGAAAAGAAAGCCACTCATACTCAAGTCTTAAACTGATATTAGAACAGGAAGCTTTAGTCTGGTATATAGGTCAGAAAAGTATTTGAAGAATAGACTGGGCAATTTGGTTCATGGAGAGGGCTGGCTCGGAGAGCTCCAGGGCTCTCAGGAAAGCAGCATACAGCTGCTCTGCACTGTATGTACAGCTCTCCTCCAGGCTGTTCCCCATGTAACACTATTCTATTGCTCCAAGACCATGCCAGAATAGGCCTAGATTCATACAAAACTGGGGTTTGGACTGCACTCAGTGAAAAGAGGAACGTCATTGTTCCTGTTCTGAGACAAAGCCACATGGACAGTGAGACCCTAAAATATGTTCTGAGCAGTTCTTAAGTAAACTTATCAGCTGGGAAACTGAGGTTCAGATTTATAAAAGGAATCGAAAACTGGAATTACAAGATCTACAAAGTGACAGGCACTCTGATCGTAATTTTGACCCAAAAAATCTCGGAAAAAAAACAAACCTTAAACAACACACCAAAAATTGCTAGAAATCCACAGAACTTAAAAAGCAAGAATGAAACCATGTAATCCATAGTACTTCTGTGGAATATTTGGTAGGACTGGAGCTAGAACAGTCAGCAGCACCCTACCTCGTTGAGTGCCTAGGCTCCTGAGTGAATTGCAACCTATTCTGAAACACACTGAAATCAAAGAGAGTCATTTATATTGAATAAGTTCTGAGTCATGTCTTACGTGAACTGTCTTCAGTGCATGGTATTAGGCAGTTGCACTGAAGCCACTGAAAAATCCTAGGTGCTGAGGCCTTTGGAAACAAAGCCATCAGACCTCAAACATTTTAAAAACATTTTTAAAACATTTGTTTTAAAAGCAAATGCTAATGAAGCATAAATACTGATAACAGACTGTGACCCAGCAGAAACTGCACTAGGCTGAGACTGGAGAACAGCATTCTCTTGTTGGTTCAGCAAGTGAACCTGGATATTCAAGACCTCCTCCACCCAACTCCACTTCTATCTGTAAATGAACGCACTAAATAAAATGTTCTCAGAGCTGCATGAAAAACAGGTTTTTCATTTCTCAGTGGTTTTGAAGAACCAGTTACAATGGCTGGCTTATAGGACACACACATTTCTGTATGAACACATCACCTTTTTAGGAGTGGCATGTATGTTAGGTTTCTGTCCCTTATCCTCACTACAAATACACTAAGGAGTTAGTGCACGATATGCACTGCTAAATTGTGAGCTGGTTAAAAAGCCAGATGCCCAGGAAAACATGAATCGGTGTAGCAAGCAAAAATGACAATTGTTCTTTAGGAATTTCATTATATCTGAGAACTAAACATGAGGAATATGAGCAAAATTTTAAAAATACTTTAAACACTGGATTATTTTGCCAACATGTCATATATTTACACAGGCTTTCTGAACCCTCTGAAGTGTTTGTACCTTATGCCACATGGGGCCTTACTTTGGTGCCTTTTATTTAAAAAACTACCTGAGGATGCCCACACACAGCTCTACAATACATGGTAAAAGAATTCTGGCAGACTCATCCCAGCAGAACATTAACAGTGCAGTAGACTGCATAATGCCTGAAGAAACTCCACGCACCACAGTCTGCTCTTACCTGGGAAGACAAAACAGAATGGGAAGAATTACAAATCCGTACCTCTTAACAGTGCTCTTTTCTCAAGGACAGCACTTCTTTATTTCCACAGTGACTTTTTTTCCATATTTATTTGGTGTTGCTCTTGTTAGCATTGCTAAAAATCATCATTAAAAACACTAGGATGGAACATGGCGTTGAGAATAATGGGATGTGAATTATAAAAAAGCTATTCAAACAAGTGGTAATAGCCATGCTACATTTAAATCCCCTAAGTATGTGCAGTGTATCCTTTTATAGGAACCTTGATCTGCATTTAGAGCCAGACATTCAAATATCCACTGAAAATACACTATATTTGGACGATTTCTAGGGCGAAGAAATAAAACAGGAGATAGTGATGTGTGGAAAATGCAGAAGCTAAAACTCAAAACTAGAGCTGTTTCACAAACTAACATGCATAAGAAATTAATCCAAGTTAAGCTGCTACAGCAGACTGTAGGACTAATGTGCAAGTGTTTGATACATACCAGAGACCTTTGAAAGGGAAAAGGCATGTGAATAAAATATGACTCAATAAAATGCTGAAATGACAGGATTTAATTACGTGCAACTTTAGCCTTGTGAATATGAAACAGGAAGCACCTCAGGCATTTAAGGCCCTGAAGACAGAAGTTACAAACTTATTCCATGATTTACTTTATGAAAATTAAGATAGATGCAGCATTTGAGGGGAGGGGGAAGAAAAAACCGCAGCCAGTGAACCCAAACCAAAACACAGCAAACCCACAAAGACCATATATTTAGATGTGGTCTTTATCAATAACCAGCAGTACCAGCTTAAGAATAACTGAAGTGACAGCATCAAGCCACTTTCCTCAGATACCTGTGTGTTCCAAATGGCTATGGCATCAGCAAAGTGCTGTCAAGGCTCCACAAAGAAATGCAACAGAAATGTGGGCAAGAAAAAACAAAATACATTAAAGTGCAGATGTGGATTTCAAAAGAGTCTTGTTCAGCACTAACTTGGGAACACAGAGAGCTCATACACTTGGGAGAGGGATGTATATCTGGATAAAAGCTCCAGAATAGTTCCCAAATCATTCAGGAAGAAAGCAAGAATGGTAAAACAATTACATATGGTGCTGTTCACAAAGAAAACAGGAAATATAGTCCACTGGGGAGAAATATAGAAGACTACTAAAACAGGCAGCCTGTTGTGAATGCAAACAAGAAATTAAAAGAGATGAGAAAGCAATTCAAAACTCCCCCACAACATCTCTCACAAACCACAAAGCCCAGCAAACCAGCTAAGAAGCAAGAAAGCACCACTATGTATCTAAATGAATCCTTTCGATGTCCTCTCTGCTTTGTATGTAGCTCATTCTACACCCAAATGGTACAGGGTACTCTTTAAGTAAATGTCTAGTGAAAGTTCAAGAAAAACTTAAGCAATAAGGAAAGATCATGCAAATATAAGTTAGAGGGGCACTGTCAGCAAAGCAGCAGGGAAAGCTAAAGCAAACAATTAGGACTTTTGTGCTCAAACAATTGGCTGGATTAGTACTTGAATGGACACAGAAATTTTAGATACCAAATAAACTGTATTAAGAGTTAGGGTATCGATTTACATAAGAAGAATATGACTAGAGATGTGTACAGGAGGGGGTACACACTGTGACATGGAACACTGGTCAATTTTCAGAATAACTTTCATCTAGTCAGGCCTTGATTTCAAGGGACACAGCTGTGCCTGTCCCAGCAGAGACATGCAGACAGGCTGCAAGATAAGAGCTCATGAAAATCTGAGTACAGGAAACTAACGCTGACCTTCCTCTGGCATTTTTTAAATGCCTGAACCAGCAAACCTTTTTTTTTTTTTTTAAAGTAGCTTTGGGCATAATCTTTTTTCTGGGCACAGGATGAAAGAAATAATCATTTAATGCACCATAAAGCAAGCAAAAGGAACAAGAAAGAAGGGAAGAGCATACTGAATACAGCAGAAAGACTAGGAACAGACAGTCAAAACCAAGGGAAAACAGTGTATAGAGTTAATGTGTGATTAGACAAAAACCCCCAATGAAACAAGGAAATAAACCCCTACTGGTCACGCACAGTCAGAAATAATGCTTGGGAGAAAATTCAAGTACTCTCTGGTACCACGTGTAACAGGAGAAATGAGATCCTGCAAACTTGTGAATTCATAAGGACTTTAAGCATGAAATCAGAGGAAATTATTCCGCCACCAGATAAATACAGCAGGCTCTTCTGCAGCAGTGGCCTCAGCTCTGGTTAGGCTGTTTAGAGTCACCAACATTTTTGAGAAAAGACAATGATTCTGAGATTCCAATGGGATTAATGCATCTGTGAATGAGTATCACCAGCTACTCTCCTCAAATAGCCACTGCTAGATCTGCCAGAGGGTCGTGTGACAGTGAGTAAGTAGAAAAGCACAAAGGCCATTCGACTGCAGACTGAACATCAGAGTCTCATGAGAAGGCACTGACTACTGCTGGAGAGAAGTCATCCTGGCTTCTTGCAAATGAAGGCTTCAGCACATGCTTCTTCGCTTTGTAAAGTGAAGTCCTCCCTCACAAGCGACGCAAGACACTGTAAATCCTCTAAACTTTGTTTCTTCCTCATAACCAGGACACTACTTCAGAATCCTACAAGAAATTCTCCTTCTCTCAGTTGTGAGGGAAGTTTCTGGCCTTTTAGCTGAGAGAACAACATCCAGTCAGAACACTGACTTTCCCACAACATTTCTAAACTTACTTTGATTTCAGGACTATCATAGCTTCTGCTCTGGAGACAGAGCACATACAACTTCCTCTTTATATGAATTTTGCATTACCATTCCTCTTTGATCCCCTTCCTCACTCTACTTCTGCTATTATAATTTCACAGATTTTGTCAGAAGGAGCCATTAGATCACTTGGGCAGATCTCCAGTATAATGAAGACACTAACTTTCACTCAGCTACCTCCGCTGAAACCCATACACTTGATCAAAATGAAAGCAAGAGATTAAATTGTACACTGCAGGAGACCCTGCAGCATGAGCCGTACTGGCAGATAGATGAAATGATTCCATCAGGAAACAGCCTCTGCAGCAAAGTCAGCAAACCTTATCAGTGTGGCATTAAAAACCCCACTTCTTTCAAACACAGAATCTGAAAGTAGGACATAAAAAAATGCAGAAAAGGACCAACTAGATAGAGAATCCACTTTTCCCTTAGATGTCTACTTTATCTCTTTCTTCAGCTTTGACTAACTGCTGGTGTTTAGGAGAGAATAAAAGAAACATGTAAAAAGAAACCACCACAGAATGGTGTGAACAACAGAAAAAGCCTGCCCTTGCTCCCAGAAGAAATTATGCTGCCTAAGATTTTACGCTAATTACTGTTTTAAGGCAGCTGATACAAATTCAGACCCAATATTTGATCTGTAGATTTGTTTCTGAAACTTTTAAGTAGACATACAATCTACGTAACAGTTTACAATTCAAGCCACAACAATTCTACCATCATTCCAAGTACTTGTACAAACGTTTCACTACTTTCTCAGACAGAGGGCTGGACAGAAAGATGGAAATCATACAGAAATTGAACGACAACAGCAAGCACCCCTCAACAGAACTCCATACAGAATTCCTGTACCAAAAAGCAAGGCACACAACACCCAGAGGAGCAACAATCTCTCTCTTGTTCTACCTTATGAAAAATACGTACCTCTTATCTCAGAAAAAAAACAAAGTGGCTTAATGACACTAATGACAAAACATAGGAAACAGGTTTACAGCTCAGAAGGTTCTGCTGTAGGGAGGTGAGCCTCAGGTACGTCTAAGGGACAATGATCCCATTGATAATTTAAAAGGGCAAAGTACCTGACTAAGCTCATTACAGATTTTAATAATATATGTACTCTGAACACACAGAAATGAGAGTTCTCAGGCAGCTGCCATCCAAGGTAGACCTCTTCATGACTTAACTTGCACCCCAGTCATACCAGCAGTGATTAGATGTTCACCTGTCAACACTTTGCATGACATGAGTTCTGGACTACAAAAATTCATTTTCACTAGCTTGTTTGGCACTTTATATTGCAGCCCCTCAATCCTGTTCCCTCTGAAAGTATATAAAAAATATCCACCAAAGCACTATTTATGTTCACCAGGTCTCAGTTTATGAAATGAAATAAACCTTACCAAAAATAACATCACAAGTAACAATCTTGTTTGACTGTACTGCAGATAAGAAGCATGAAAGGTCCTCAAACAACATTAAAACCACCAGCAAGCACAGAAACTGATGCTCTGACAGACCCGTGGGCTTTAATGAGGTATCTACTTAATCTAATTGCGCTACTGAAACTTCTACTTCCAGATGTGGCAGCTGGGACTTACGTTATGGATGCTGTACTTGCCAAGTGGTTCCATAAAAGTTCAGAAGAGAGGGACTATCAAGGCATTTCCCCTGCCCCTCCCCTTTTTCATTCCAAATTTCTAGAGGTGTGCCAGCTGCTAATTAGCGTAAGGCAGAAACAGCCTGTTAGTTGCTCTGATTTACCCCAACTTTAACTGGGCCTCTTTCATGTCTCCCCAGTCAGACTACGAACTCTCTGCAAATTTAAGGTGGGACTTCAGCTCTACTCCTGGAAACTCAGACTTCTTCCCCATATAGAAATTGGAGTAGAGCTTTTTGTGTAAAACGTTACTGTCAACTGCAAAATACAGTTTAGAGGAACATTCCAGTCACCACCTGCTTCCAAACAGCCCATGTCCTCAAGGCAAAGGGCTGCATCCCTGGTGAAATGCCATCTCCTCTGCACTTGGCTTTGCCATCCTGCTCCTTTCCCTCATAGTGCCTCCCTTGCCACTACAGTAACAGGCTCTCTACCAAAGGCCTTGCTCTGTGACGGCAGAAGAGGGATGAAATGGCACATAACAAACTACAGCATGTCTAATTTTAGCTTCCCTCCATTTCTGACAGAGTAACTTCAAAGGCAGCGAAAAGTTAGTCTGGTCCCATTAAAATGTGCAATAGTTTTCCCATCAACTTCAAGAAGAGAACCACATATTGGAAAACCACGTATCACTGAAATCAGACAAAATACACTGGAGACAGCATTGTGATTAAGGGGGTGTTTTCAACAGTGTCATAGATTTACACAGTGACTTACTTAACCTCCATCCTACTTGGCAGGACAGTAAAAATCCAAAAGACTAGCACACGAGCAATGGAAAAAACAAGAAGATAAAAGACAAGGAGGAGAACCCCTGTGGCTCACTGTGCAACTCCATTTGCCCCAGCTGCCTTTCCCTTAGAAGAACAAAAAACCAGCTACGTAGGCAATGCTTGCTTTTTTAACAGCTAAATACCTCTTCCTGTGCCCACACATGATCCAATGCTTAGAGATCAACTATCACACCCATGTATGAGGAAAGAATGAAACTGGAAATACAATTGTGTCCCATCTCTTGTAAGCTGCAAGCCATCATGCAACTACAGCCTGCAAGGAATCTCAAAGCCCCCACCTCCAGCCAATGAGGCACGTGGGGCAGAAATCAAGTTTAACCACAGGACAAGAAAGACAAGTGCAGGACTTACGAAGTCTTGAAGAGGTAGGATCACTACTGTAACAAACATGACTTTTACTACTAAATATAACCTGAAACGATGGTATGATCAAGATGGAATGTGCCCCTTGAAGTAATCAGGCAATGCTGGCTCAGAAGGGAAAGGAGCCACAATCAATGTGATAAACATACCCTAAAATGTGGATGTAAAAACAAGCCTTGCTATTCACAGGCACTGAGGAGCCTCTGAATTCACATGTACAACTCATCTTTCCCATATTAAGAATGCTGATAAATTGCCACCTTAAAACGGGCAGGCACTGCAGAAAGAACACAAGACACTATCACTGACCCAGGATGAAAGCCAGTAAAAATACCAAGATTTTTGGTAAGGCAAGTCTAAATGTTTAAAATAGCATTTAATTCTACTACCATTTTACTCTTTACCCTGCTTACACTCATTAACGCCAGTCACTTCCCAGCCACAATAGCTTTGTGACCAAGGCCATCTACTGGTGAGTGGGGTGTGTAAATTAACGGGGGTTTTGTGGGCCACATTTAATTAGTGCTTGTTAAGATTTAGGCACAGGCACTGAAATTGTGCTAGGCAGCTCTCAGTAATTACTAAACATGACGACAGTTTTGGATGAACAAATAAAAAATTATGTCTTCCAAAGTCCACATGAACCTAAAGAGATGATTCCTCCCAGGGGAGAATGTGCTGTACTTTGAATCTCCATCCCCAATTGAAGTGTAGTCCAGATACCTTGTGTGACCTCACTGCTCTGTGCAGAATGAATAAGAAATAGAGACATGAATTTTCCCCTAAAGATCACTAGCAAGCCTGATAACACTATTTTCAAGAACTAATGGGGCCTGAATGAAGACATTTTTAGGCTAAAACTGCAAAAACTTTAGATGGTTATGTACAGGGATTTACAGGCCACACATAATTACAACTATACTTGTCTCCCCACATAGAGCAACAGAAATGGAAGCCAGGCAACGAGATGGAAGGGAAATTAAAGCACACCTATATCCTGACAGCGATTTCCCAGGTGATATCTGAGACAAAACAGCAAGGGAACTTGGGAGCACCAGCATGCTATGAGAGATCCCCACATTTTTCTGCTGTTCCCTGCTGAGCATTATTACCCCTGGATCATGAAGATGTTTCTAATAGAACATTCCCCTTAGCTCATTTTTAGAATTCTGTAACACTTACCATTACAATTCTTAGGGTGTTTGAATGGCAGCACTGGAAATCCTGAAATTACAAGGCAATATTCTCTCCATCTTTTAGATTGAAATGAAGCAAACTTAACCCTTTACTCATCCTTTCTGCCATAGGAATTAGGGACAACTTTGAGAGCATATAGAGGTATATTGACTGGAAGAAACTGAATACACTTTTTATTGCTACTTTTGGATGGCAATGTGGTAACCAGAAGTTCCTGTTTTGCCTGAACAAACCACACAGGGGTATTTTCACAAGAGAAAATGTGGATGACATCATTGGACAAACACCCTTCAGTGACATTCACTTCAGTCTGACGATCAGTTCTATGACAAAGAATTTATGGATGCCAGGTAAAAAGGAGTTAAATCTTCCTAAAAACTTCAATGTCCTCTATTTCAGGCTGTACATTTCTCTGGTACTTACAAGTTGCGTTTGGCATTGTTGTGAAGTATTTTTTGGAGCTAGGGGGTGTTGATGTTTTTTGCTTCTGAAACAAGTATTAGATTATAAACCCAGTTTAACTACATCAGTTTGATTCAATGTGGAAGAATATTACTTTCTAATACAGTGACTTTAGTTATTTCTGTGCCTTTCTGATTTATTTATGGTGCAGTAAGGCCATAGGTAGTTCTGCATCTGCTGGAGATTTGCAATCTCCAGGAAAAAATTTAAAATGTAGGTTAGAGGCGAGGAAAAAAACCCAGACATCCAACTGCTCCCCCCTCTGGCCCCAATGCACAAGACACACACAACTTAAAAAGAGTAAAACACCACATGCAAATTTTCAATAACATCTTGTGCAGGAAAACTGTTATCAATTTGGGGCATATTCCTATCAAGTCACAATTTGATAGGGAATTAAACAAACAAAAAAGTCTCATTGTTAGTCACACAGAAAGTTCCACGTTGCCTTTGCAACCAAAAATGGAGCACTCACTTGTGTAATTCTTCATCAGTCATGACAAACTCTAGTTTTGATACACCCAATAAAAAAGAAAAAACAAACCAACACCCAAACACCCTAATAAAGTAACCCAAATTAAAAACTAAGATATACCAGTGCATCTAGATGGACCTATTTTACTTAAACATGAAAGCAGACACTTGTGAGTATAAAGACAATTTCATTGGCTTCTGTCTTTTTTGCTCCATCACGACTTCTTTCAGAAGTGAATCTCCACACTTTAGTAGTGTTCTGCTTTTTCTCTTGTTCCTCTGTCAATTCAGTCCGCCTGCAGCTTCCTGCAGCACATCATTCAGTGGCCAATGCCATCACTGAGCATCACTGCAGGCCTACAGAATAATAAACATTGTTTGCTTTGCCTCAAACTTTTCCAGATTGACTGGTTACACAATAGCTAAATATACAGAATTCTGCTTCTCCCTTGAAGACAAGGTGCTCTCTCATCACTGAACTTTGTCCAGAGGACAAATCACAGAAACTAGAGATAAACTGAATTGTTCAGTTGCAAAATCTGATTTTAAGGCTTTGGTCATTTCTTTACCATGCATTTCAAACAGAGCACTTCATTTAACTTAACTGTCACGTCCTCTTTTAAATTCATGTTTTCAACTGTTTGTCTTTCATAAACCTCTGAACTTAGAATTGCCTATATGTTATTGAATTGAAAGGAATGGGGTTTTTAATTTGCAAAACATCTCTCTGATGCATTTTCCCAGTGCAATGCTAAAAGCTTTTGCTTACTCCAATCCTGTAGCAAATGCTGATAATGGCTCTAACTTTCTTAATCTAAAATATATTTAAAAGCAGGATTACCTCAAAATGCACTGCTGAGGCTAGAAAATCTAAGAAGTCCATCTACCTCTATTTCATCTTGCATATTATTCAGCTATGTATTATACAGTTCCTAAAGGAGAAAAAGAAATATAGGAAAAACTCAGAAGGGCCATCAGTCATTGAAGTGTTGTTTATTTTCACACAGTAGCATTTCTTCTCTCAACGTAAGAAGTCGACATATACATAACACCTGCCTGAGTGCAACTGTTCTGCCAAAATGCCTTGGATGAGCACTGGAGCCAATTAAATTTGCACTAGCTTGTTCCAGGGAAAAGGCTTCATTGTTATACTGAAAAACAGTGTAAGTTTCAGAAACAATTTTTGGAAATCAAACATAGAAAAATTCTTCCCTTTTGGAGAAAAGGGCTAGAAAGGAAAAAAAAAGAGATACAAAAAAGCCTGGTATTTGTTACATCAGAACATGTACAATGGTACATAAAAAGGCTGTAGAAGGCATTATTCCAATAGCCTCGGATGTTCAATCCGTGTAATTGTCCAGTCTGGTTTTACTCCTTCTGTAAATTCTCTTTGGAACCTGGAAAAGGAAAGATAGTAAGTGAGGAGCTGTCAAAATTTACTTAATCTTATAGATCCACTAATACAACAGAAATCAGGACAAAGTATTTTATTTCAAAGTTATTCCTGTAGAAGCTACTTAGACTCTAGTACTTATGCCCCAAAATGGAAGATGAATATTATTTCTTCAGTAAAAAACAAACTCACTGACTTCAGTGTGTTTTGGAACAGATCCCACAGACAGCATCAAGCAGACACAGTAAAGACCCTGGTATCAAGAAAGCACTAAGTTTTCACAGCAGTAACTGTGAATAGAGCTTTGTGGAAGATCTTTGTCTGTAAATAAAGGGTTTAATTGACTGGGACGATAATTGCATTGTGAAGGGAAACTACATGCTACACGTTCTGCTTGAAAATTTTCATTTTTACTGAACTATGCTTTAAAAAGTAATATATTTTAAGAAATGCATCAAAAATCAAGTCAACCATAGCCCTGTCAACAGGAAAATGAAAACATCCACCCGTTTTTAAAGAGCCTTCTTCTGTCTTTTGTAGTCATTAATGTCTTTCTCCCAGAGCATGTCAGCTTTGATTGCTTGTCATCTAAAGATAAGCCTGAGCTTCAAGCTGAATATTCATGCTCCTAAATAACCTGCCTGGACAAGAGCAGTGTAACATCATTGCATTGCAATGACATGCAAATCCACTCCTGCAAACCATCCTCTCCAGACACACAGACACTTAACTCCTGGGCTTCCAAGGCCTGCAGTGTCTTTGCTCATTTGTGTTTAGGTTAAGAGCATTTATGCAACGCTTGCAATCTCTCTGCTGGGGATTGGCAAGATTTTTAGGCTTTGAGATCAACAGAACCTCACAAGGCTCCAGCTCTAAGAAAGATGCTGAATTCAGCTAAGGGATGGATCCACAAAAATCCATCCAGCCAAAATGCACTTGTGCCTACACGAGTGCTGCCTCATCAAGCAGACCCCATACTTTCAATTTCAAATGTAGGTATAGAAATCACTGATGATACTGCATTTCTCACACAAAAACCCTCACTTTTCCTAGCTTCCAAGAATCTTATTTTCAGTACATTTTGCCAACTGTGCAGATATTTTCCACATTGCTCTGACATCAGTACACCAACACAGACATTATTTACAACCATTCCTACGAAAATCCATCTACCTAATGTGTGCTTTGAGGGCTCGGATCAGTGACATGAATTATGTGAACAGCAGGTGATACTTGCTTTGTTCTGCCTTTCTGCAGAAAGCCTTTGGGTAAGTAGTTTCCTCTTTCATGAGTTACTTTTTCAGCTAATTGCAGTTCTGACTTTTGTGGGGAAGAGACAAGTCAACAGCACTACACTTAACTGCTTGGCTTTACTGCACTGCTGTTATCTGTGCTACAAGAAATGCAAAACACGAACTGGCTTATTTCCTGAAAGCTGCAAAAGCAGTTTTGGAAAGAACCAGAAACCTCATTCAATGCTCCAAATACTGCTCTTCCTGATAAAGAATTCCCATTCACGTCAGCTCAGAAGTAAGGTAATAACCATAGTGACTTGGGGGGTATTTAAAAAATGTGGCCGTAAAATCAAAACTGGAAGACTGGCTGAGAATAAATTTAGATTAGAAACAAAGTAAATTAAAACACTTCACTGGCACAGTGTGAATGCTTACAGTTCCCCAGCTGCTTACCACACAGCTGGCGCACATACCTGGGGAAAAAAAGGGACAAGGAAACTTACTCATAGTTTGCTGTTAAAAGATGCTTTTTTTCTTTCGTGCTTTCATCTCCAAGCACAATCTGAAAAACTTTGGCTTCACCTGGTACTTCATCAGGTAGACTAGCACCGTTCAGATACCAGAAACACATCAGGATACTAACAAACTTTCTTCCTGTTAGAAATAAATCAAAGCGTAAGTTAGACCTCATGTTTCTAATTGGACAAATACTCCTAAAAATGCTACCTAGCATATATTCTAGTGAGACCCTGGAAGGACAGCTCAATTCAGGATAGAATAATGAGTGATAAAGTATTTAAAGCCATGTTCATGCTGTTTGGCATCAATAAAAATACTCTGTAGAAAAGGTATGTATTCAGCATGAGTGTGGTGTTGACATCGTATATAAAGAAACCATAGGAAAAAAAGTTGGTTCCCACAAGGTCCAAAGCTAACTTCTGATATGACAAAAGTAGATAGACTAGTTCAAACTCAGGAACAATCCAAGATGGGGAAAAAAAAAAATCTGTATCTTCCAAATCAGGAAAAAAGTTCACCGGGTCTGACAACTTGAAATGCCCAATGAAAGACCCATGGTTACACTAGAGGTCATCTCATCTGTGTCTGAGAGTGAACAGAACATAATGTTGGTATCCAAGCAAAAGAAAAACTTGTTTGAGCTCATCACTAGCTTGAGAAAAATAATCCAGGAGTCCTAAACCAAAATATATTCCATGAAAAAAGACTGGAGCTGTGAAATTAACTGCATTATCCAGCCTTCATTCTTCCTCTTGGAGGATGTATTTCCATTGTTGAAGCAAGCAACTTTCAGCATAGAGTAGAATAACTGGTTTTGAGTGGTCTCAGATTGTTGAGGACTAATAATATACTGTACAAAAGAAGAATAGCCAAAACTTAAACAGAAGACACAACAGTACCATTACGTATTAACAATGATCTCGTTTCTGTTTTAAAAGGAAATCAATACATGAACAACAAAGAGAAAAACAAGGAATAAAAATCAGTACTCAAAGCCACATCTGTAAGGTAAACACCTGCTTAGTGGCAAAACCAGGACATAAGTCTTCTCATTGCTGAAATGTTTTAGGATTCTAAACATACCATCATCATCATAGTAAATGCGAATATCTCCTTCTGTTGTGTACATGATTGCATCAATGTCAGCTGCTAAAGCATCCCTGTGGCTGTCAGGGAGCAAGGAAATCTTTTCCTTCAGCACCTGAAGTACCTAAATTCAGAAAAACTGTCACTTAGTTTTTCATTAGGAAATGGAATAACAATCTTTTTCTACTGCAGTTAATAAAATGAGCTGTATCACTAAAATATTTGTCCAACATCTACAGCAGTGGAAGTGAAAAAGCACTGGGAAGTTTGGGCACTCCTAAACCTTCCTTCAGCAGTACTGAAGAAGATCCATTTACTGCTCAAAGCAGTGACAACCAAGTATCTTAAGAAGCTTTTGGAAAAGGTAGTGTCAAAACAGCAGCTGCAACACAAGGCACATAAGCCCAGAAAACACCAGTTCAGAATGTTTCCACAGTCACCTCCGCCTTCTCACAACTGACTTCTCACGATGTGTGGGTTCCTTAGCTTTTGATGCAATTATTTCTTTCACAAATTCATTTGAAAATTGGTTTAATTCCCACCAAGTTTATCTTTGCCATTCACATTCCCCTCAGAGAAAGCTGCAAATCAGAAAAGACTGAAAAATCATTGCTCTGGGGCTTAAGTTCCATATCACATTTATATCCATAGTACCTGAGTGTCTGACAACCTACAGAGCTGTGTTAAGTAAAAAAATGGTGCAGTGCATGAACTGCACAGACATACCACCTCAAACACCGCGTGAGAAAGTCAAGTCACACTGAAGGATGAAACTGTGCAGCACTTATTTTCCAATAATACTCAATTTTTACCCTAACTTGATTTGCCATTTCTGAATTACAAACAAATCCAGAGGTTATATGGAAACAAGAGGCAATCTTCACTAGAAGACATTGGTTTCCAGTACCTTTTTCAGGTACAAAAGTCACTAGTCAAAGAAACAATGAAGTAGTGTGCTATCACAGCCTCATCTACCACATCACCAGGTTACATGAGGTCTCTGGATCACGGTAAACCTGAAAAATTTAAGATGACCAGAGGAAGTTCTTTTAAGAGGAAGCAGAGGAGATGCTCTTTGAAAACAACAGCAAGAAACAAACTCACATTTCATTGCTATCTCTGTTCAGAGAGAGGAGGCAAGATTGTTCAGGGGGGATGCACTAGAACAGCACCAGAGCTTTTGCTGCAAAGGCAGGGGTGGCAGTAGGGCAGGTCACGCTGACATCCCATAACACGGCAGACATAGACCTGGAGTATCTCCTCCACTTCACTCTGATGCATCTGCCACCTCCATGCCCTGGGAAGGCCAAGACAACTTCAGCAATTAAAAATTCATAAAAACACAGCAAACACAGCACTGATATGTATGCAGGTCAGTCATATCCCCACGACAAAAGACTGAGGCCTTCCAGTCAAAACCAGTAATTGGCTGTATGATCTGCTTGGGGCTGAGGAGATACGTATTAGTGCAGCAGGGATGAGCACAAACCAGCTCCTGTGCTCATCTGACTTCTGGTGCACAGTCTAAGTCACCTTCAGATACCTGCCTACAACCAGGGACTCGCAGTTCTGCCTGCAATCCACAACCTGGTGCCTTTTAATCCTTCCTGCTACACCAGCAATCTTTTTGGCATTTGGTCCTCATGCTTAACAGCAAAAATATACTTTATTTTGCTTTAAATACAGTAACTCCTCTTTCCACATTACACACCTTTTCCCAAATTACACCAAACTGGCAGCACTTGTAGATAATGACAGGCCAAATGCATGTTATAATGGAAAATCAATTGCTCGAACAGGAATGGAAAGCATTTACCTCTGCTGATACAAGTTCCTCCAGTAGATCAAGTTTACGCTGAGACAGCAGCTTTGAAACAACAGAAAAGGCCTACAGGGGAAAAAAAAAAAAAAAAAAGACATTCCTGATCAAGGATCTCTAAGTAGGTTTATTTTTCAGACACATCCATCATCATGTGATAAGCTACCCAAATATTCCATGATTTGAGATCGCAGCATTTGCCCTCTAGCATTAAAAAAGTGATTTCATGAACTCATAGAAAGATAAGGTTTCTTTTCAATCTCACATTTAAAACACCAAAACTTTCAATAACAGGTAAGTGAACGCACAGTTTACTAAAAACAAAAAAAGCTTTGCAGTACTTTGTATGTTGTTTTTACTATTTTTGATAATTCAAACACTGTATCTTTCCCTGTAAGTATTTTGTTCCCCTGCCCTCCCTTCCCAACTCACGTCCTGGTTTCAGTCCAAAGCAGTCCCAACTTTTAAGTTTTCTTTAGAAATCTGGTTCAGTTGCTAAACTATCCTTTCCCCCCTCAATTTTGCAGGTATATTTACATACAATAACACCTCTACATATTCAGGCAGTGTACTTGTAAAGGACATTGTGTTTAGGACTCTACAACAAGTAAACACAGTGTAAGGTAAAATAGGTGGTTCTGCACACATGGCAAGTGATTTGGTGTAGGTTGTGGGGGGTTTTCTCTCTTGAATTGATCTTAAATAATTTTAACATTCTGTCCCCTTGATTTTGAGCTGGGCATTTTGTTAAAATAAAATACAATAACTACAAGTTTCACAACAGGTAGCTCCCTGATTTTTACATGCTTAGCTTTGAGATCATTACCTCAGATACATTCTGTTGACAAACCTTACTTTGTTCATAAATTTGGAGAAACAAATACGTGCACCCGCTCTGTGCCTGCCTAAGCTTTGTCATTTCAGGAAAACCTGCTAAGAGGAGACACTAACATGTCAGTGAGTGCCATGGTCTAGCTGACGTGGTGGTGTTTGGTCATGGGCTGGATTCAGTGGACATGGAACTCCTGGAGTGGGTCAGGCAGTGAGGATGGCTGGGGGACTGGAGCACCTCTCTTATGAGAAAGGCTGATGGAACTGGGCCTGTTCAGCCTGGAGAAGACATTACTGAGAGAGAAACTCATTAATGTGCACAAATATCTAAAGGTGGGGTTCCAACAGGATGGACCAGGCTCAGCTCGGTGGTGCCGAGCCTTAGGACAAGAGGCAATGGGCAAAAAACGATGCACCAAACTTCCACTTGAACAGGAGGAAAATCTTCTTTACTGGGCAGTGACCGTGCACTGAACAAGCTGCCCAAGGGGTTGCGGAGTCTCCCTCACTGGACATACTCAAGGGCTGTCTACACGCCATCCCCTTTAATGTACTCTAGGATGACGCTGCTGGAGCAGGGAGATTGGACCACTGTGGTCCCTTCGAACCCCTCCCAGTCTGTGATCCAGCGATGGTCTCGGAGATCGTTTCCAATCCAACTGATTTGCTAATCCGTGAAACTAAACGCGGGCACCATCAGTCCCGCCCCGAGGCCCCGGGCCCGCTCACCTGCTTGGCGCCCCGCGTGAACTCCTCGACGCTGAACTCCTGGTCGAAGTAGAGGCGGATGAGCAGGTAGTAGAAGCGAGTGCGGAGCCAGGCGAAGGGGCTGGTGATCCTCACCACCACCACACGCCGCTGCGGGCCCTCGGGGCTGGGCCCGGCGGTGCTNGGTGCAGCTCCCGCCCCGCGGAAACCGAGCCGCTGCCGCCCGTTCCGGCACGTTCGGGGGATTCGGGCCCCGGTCCCCGGGAAGGGAGGCGTCCCGTCACTCGGTCCTGCCGAGGCCGCAGCTGCAGTACGGTGTCCAGTTCGGGCTCCGCAGCACGAGAGAGACACGGAGCTCCCGCAGAGGGTCAGCGGAGAGCACACAGATGATGAGGGGTCTGGAGCATCTCTTACGAGGGGAGACTGCGGGAGCTGGGCCTGTTCAGTCTAGAGAAGACTGAGAGGGGATCTCATTAATGCACAGAAATATCTCAGAGGCGGCTGCCAAGAGAATGGTGCCAGGCTCGGTCAGTGCCCTGTGACAGCACAGGGAGCAATGCCCATAGACTAACAAGAAATTTCACCTAAAATGAGGAAGAACTTCNCGGTGCGGCGGCTGCGGGGGGTGACGCGGGAGCGGTTCCTGCGGGAGCTCTACCCGCGGGTACGGGGCGCTGTGAGCGGGACCCGCCGGGGGGGGCTGGGGCACACGGGAGGTGTCCGCAGGGTTTGGGGCTCTCTGTGTTCCCGGGGAGGGGCCGTGGACATGGCGGTGGGTGGGAGTTCAGGAGCTGCCCTAGGGGAATCCTTTCGGCAAAGCCCGACCGCTGATCTCTCTGCGAGTCCATTTCCTTTGGCAGTGGTTTAAAAAAGTGTGATCTATAGTTTTGTTGCTTTGTCATTTCTGCTCCATTTTTCCCCACCCCGAAGTCCCAATTCAAAGCAAAAGTGTCTTCTGATTTTTTTTTTCTTTCATCACCAAACCTGTTCGTGCTTGTCAGCAGCAAGGAACCTTGACAGAGGGGGAAAGAGCTTCTGTCATGCGAACATACACCACCACCACAGCTCACAGTCTGCACCTTAACTCTGTGGTCTTTTGCAACTTTTCTGCTGAACTATGGCTGGAATGATTACATCTGTTCCTTAGTCTGGCTAGATTCCAGCACAGAAGTGTGGGTTAAAATTGCCTTTGCCTCTCCATAGCCTTCCTTACCCCGCTAGGAAAGAGGGTGTAGTTAATACAGTTAATAGAGACACAGTCCCACGGTTTGCTGCATTTTGTTTCAAAATCCAGCGTTGTGATTCACATCGTTTGTGAACAGATCGCTTGTGACTGTGTAGTTGGTATTGGCATTCAGTGACTTGTTTGCTTGGGTGTAATTTGTAAAACTGATTCTGATTTTCTTTTTACTCTGAATGATCATTTCACCACTGATTTTTTTTTTAATGTTCCTTAGAGAAAGCCAGTAGTGCTGACAGGAATGGAACTGGGCACTTGCACGACCAAATGGACAGTAGATTACTTGAGCCAAGCTGAAGGATCTAAAGAAGTAAAGATTCATGTTTCTGCAGTGCCACAGATGGATTTCCTCAGTAAGAACTTTGTGTATAGGTACTTCACTCCAAGGCCTCTTGTATTTTAAAGGCATGTGCTTGTAACTTGTAGACATACAAGACATACATGTTTGAAACTGGGGGTGGGAATGTGAAGATAGTTTGTGAAAATATTAAATTATGTATCAAAGTGCTCTCCTTGATTTCCCCCTCTTCTATTCTTTCTACAAATATCTTAACGCCCTGAATAAATACTGTGAGGGTGAAATGAGGGGCTGAACAGCACCTCAAAAATGATGTAATGGAGAAGTATTCCAAAGGTATTTTGACAGAGCACTCCTGTAAGACATTTGAGCCTGGCAGTTGCTGCCGTTGCTGAAAAAAGCAAACCCAAACACCCTTGATACTGGATGATAATGCTGTTTTGTTCTAATTATATGGTGTGTTTTGAATTTTACTGAATAGTGACAGTTTCTGACTCACCACGTGTCTGACCCTCTGCATGCTGGTGCGGGGCAGGCAGGGTATTCCACTCTAGGGGAGGTGTAGCTGATTAAAACGAAGCTCATTTTAAAGTTCGGATGTGCCGTTCTCAGAATGTTCAAACTGCTGAATACAGCACGTTTCGCCAACTCTTTAGTCTTGATGCAGGTCACAAGAAACCTTGATCTCCTCTGAAGTTCCTCTTGTTCTTCAAGGGTAAAGGCCTTTGTTTTAAATGTCATTTGTTTTCCCTGAGTGGGAACAGGATGTTTTCGGTCTGCTAAACTTTTCAGCAGGTGCAGGTGTACACTGTAAGTCTTTGAGTGGAGGGAAAAAACCCACGTTACAATCATGGCACATTCTGCTCACTGCGTAATGAAATTTTGCATTTTTGAGGTTAGGTTGTACTTGAATGGCTTTGCCTTACCTCCATATTTAATTTTCCCTGCTCTGTTTTGGGTTTTTGGAATAATCTCTCTTACTTGTGGGTTCCCATCCAGTTGATCCGGTGTGCTAGTTTTAGCAGGTTTGTAGACAGCCATATGGAGTCTCTGATGTTGCTTCAGTGTAGCAGCTGTCAGGACTTCGACTTCCTTCACTTGAAATTCAGGAAGCTTTGATCCTTTCCATAGCAAGCCCCTCATTCTAATCTAAAGGGATAAGTAGAACCAAAACAATAGATACTCTGAGGACTTAACATGCAGCTCCACAAGTGTAAACCGACGCATGTGAGTAGTACTGCTGTTCTGCTGCAATTTGCATGCTCCTACCCCTGTCTTTGTGTTGGTTCTGGAACTCATTCAGCCAGGTTGTGATGTGCTGCAGAATGTTTTCCTGCTATTTTAGCTTTGCAAGCAGGTTTGCTGTGAGGTCAGATGAGTGTCAGCGCTACTGCAGGGGAGGAGATGGAGTGATAAGTGCAGACAGCAAAGACAGCTGTGGCAGCACCAGCATCAGTTTAGGCTGACGTGGAGCTGTGCTCTCACTCTCTTTAGTAGCAAATGTAAATGGGCATGACATAACAGTTCAAAGTCAGACCATTGGTTCTTGTTTGTCCTTCCAGTGACTTCAGTGGTTGCTGTATATGCCTATTACAAACAAGCCAAAAATGTTTTGAGAGTTGGTCTAAGGCCTGTGTGATGCAGGTTCACATTCTGGTAGAAGGGAAAACAGGATCAAGAAAAAATTTTCTTGAGGTTAGTTTCTTCTTAACCCTGGGTATTTGGAGGTTGTTCTGAAATGCCATGTCACATGCAGTAATGTGTTATCCAGTGACACTTAATGTGAGATGCTGAGCTGAGTGAATGTAACATTGAACTCATAACATAATATTCGTAAGAGTGAATACATATCCTATTCCTGCCTGTGCTTGGTTTTGTATTCAGCTGTCAACTGATACCAAAATCTGTAATTCATATGAAAAGCTCCCATTATCTAAATAAACATGTAACACTTATTGACCTCAGAGGGACCAGCTCTAATGCCCAGTGATTCATTTTGAATCTTTTGAAGTTGTGTTTAGTAAATTCAAGGAAACCTGTAAACTAATGAAAATAGGAAGATTCCTGTGTTTTACTTAGCTGAGGAAGCACATATTTTGAAAAAATAAGATAATTGAAATAAATTTTATAGAGCTACAAACGAAAATAGTTATCTGTGTTCATGGACAAATTCATAGCAGAAAATACATAGATATAACCATGGTTTATGTTCTCTGCAGTAGTTTTCTTGATACTGAACTTTTCTGTAAATGACAAAAATGTACAATACACTTACAGAAACATTCTAAGGAAATATTCCCAGGTGTTGGCCACAGTTCAGTTCTTCCTTTGACTGTGAAGAAATCTGTGCTGTGGCTCAAACCATTCAGAACTCCTGAGTTCAAAAGGAGATCTTGCTGAAGTGTGTAAATAGTTGATGAGGGAGTAAAGATGGAGACGGATTCTTCTCAGTGGTTTGTGGTGACAGGACAAGAGGCAACGGGCACAAGTTGAAATACGGGAAGTTCTGCTAATCTGTTTAACACACAGACACACCCCCTCTTTTGCTGTGAGAGTGGTCAAACAGTGGAACAAATGGAACAGGTTGTCTAGAGGTATTATGGAGTGTCCATCCTTGCAGATATGAAAAACCAAACTGGATTCTGCTGCTGTAGTTGACATGCTTTTGGCCAGGGTGTTGGACTGCAGTATCTCCAGATAAGCCTTCCAGCCTCAGCAATTACAGGATTCTCTTTGGATAGTCATTGGAACGATTTGCTAAAGCAGAGAAGTGTCTTAAATGTAGGAATTCTATCTCAGTAGAACTCTTCGAACATCTGCTACAAACACTGATTAGTCACCTTGTTAAAAGATTAAAAGAGCAGCATATTGCGTCTTCTATTATACTTGATATGGTAAGGGAGCTTATTATAGACCTAGTGTTCAGTCCATTGATTCATGGTATAAATTTAAATATTTCTATTTCAGAACTCTGCCTTTTGATGTATTTGTACGAAGAGCTGCTGAAGTCAAACATGAGGAGTACTTTCTTTCTGAGGTAATTGCCTTAGTCTCACAGTTTCTTCTGAGTTATTTTGTTGGTATATGGAAAGGAAACTGATGAATTGCAATTTAGTTTTACTTTGGTAAACGACTTGATCTTAGATTTAACTTTTTCGTGACTTGGTGCCAAGGGAAAAAATGTGAGAAGGAGTAATTTTTCCTGGAACTTGTTTTGTATCTGTACAGTGTGGTTCCTGTTTCTGTTAACAAAAACTGCTTACATGAATAAAAATTCCAGTCTAAAATTTATAATCAAACCTCACTTTAGAATAAAAACTGTACCATTTGTGTGTTTTGCAAAAAAGGTAATAAGGTATTACAATAAAGGTATTTTAGGGCCTGGTTACATCTGCTGTCAAAATACAAATCCAGATTGATTGTAACATGACGTGTGAGCAGCAAATGTGTGGCTATCTTTACACATCCATGTTCAGGCTGGGGATTTTCAGACAACTGTGATTAGGAAGCAAACAGTTTTGAATGCAGACGTGTACTTTTTATACTACATAGAATGCTGTACGTTCTGAAGCCAATTAAAATAGCTTCCTGCATCAATGTTCTGAAGAATTTAAATTATAATCTGCATTTGCTTCCAGTCTGTTCAATAACAGCAATGCTGAAACAGTTGATAAAGTTCCTCCCCTTCTATTCTTCTGCTCTCAGCGTATTTTTCCCATTTGAGATGAACAGCAGGGATCAGTAGAGTAAAGGCAGTATAACAAAGTAGCTGAATTTGTAGATGCCATTTATTTCTACCATATTTTAATGAAGCTCTGCATTAGATTAATGGGCAAATACATGTTCTTTATTTAAGTCTGTGTGTAATTCTTACTAAAAATACCCAAACAATTCTGTTTTTGTATTCTCAGGATGAAAAATACTATTTGCGGTCAGTGGGTGAAGATGTTAGGAAGGTGAGTTACTTGACATTACACTTCTAATATTGTAAACTTGCAGTTTAGGAATTTATTTTTTAAGCCCATTGTCACCCACTAGGCGTGTAACATGGACAACTTGGGGTCTCTTGGTTTGTGAATCTGACTGCATTTAGGTCAGAACATTCAAGTGTCTAAAATAGTTGCTGTTACCGGAGAGCTTGGCTGATCACGTAAGAGTACATTGCTAACTTCCCTTTCGTTAGGTTTTGTTGAAAACTAATATAAAAGGATTTCTGCTGATCTCTTGTTTCTTCAGTGGGATTTCTAGCAGCCATGGTTCAAAGCAGCACTCTGGCTGTTCTTGTTAATGCCTTTGACCAAGTCAATGCTGAAAATCGTTGCTATTTTCAGGTATTCACCAATGCTGAAGTTCTAGGCCCGTGTTTCATATGATGGGAAATGGTAGCGAAGTGCTCCCTCATTTAAATGTGCACATATGGTGCTCTAAGAGTTATGTCCTTTTTCTTTCAGGATATTGCAGATATTAGGAAGCAGTTTCCTGTTTTGGCAGAAGATGTTCAAATTCCAGAGTATTTTGAGAAGGAACAGTTTTTCTCCAGTGTCTTCCGCATCAGCTCAGCTGGATTACAGTTGTGGACACATTATGATGTAGGTAACACATGGGTTTAGCATAAAATGTTACAGATGGCATTACAGAGTTGAGATAATAAGGCCCAAATCTCTGACGAAGATCAGAGAATAATAACAAACTTCACATCTTTTGAAATAGTGAAATGAGCCACATTCAGTTGTATTTTCACATTCAGTGAAATTCACATTCAGTGAATTTTAAATAGATATATTGCATGAGCATATCTTAACTGGGTTTATGTCAATTCCATATTCGTGAGATTAAATGATGTTTTAGTTTGGCTTTTTTTGTGCTCTTTCAAGGTTCAGTTAAAAATCTGAAACACAGTAACTTTCAACACTTCCGTCTTCAACATTACTATTTTTTTTTAAATTCTGAAGGCCAAAGTACAATAAAATCCAATTCTACAACACATTGCCAGTTGTACAATGATTGTAGTGGTTTGTGGCTGCAATTGGATAGATTTCGAATAAGATTGTCTTCTAACATTGTGCCGTGAATTCTGAATAAATTTATAATAAAAATAGTTTTGCATTATATGTAATTATGAAAAATTATCCTGTATCAATAGGAAGTCAGCAAAATGAATTAAGGGTAACAATGAAAGAGAAAAGGAACCAAAAATATATTTTGTATTATAGTCTGCTGGTTTCTGTGTCTGAAGTATGGTATGTCTTTGTGTTTTAAGATGGAAGAATTTGATTCCTATTTCAGGAAAAACACAAAGTAGTTGGAAAGGAGCACTCTGTTTCCAGATACACTGTTTGTCAAGGATGTGCACCTAAGGGAATAAAGTGACTCAAAATGTCACGTTTTTTTTAAATTAACTGTATGTGGAATCTCTTATAACTAATTATTAACATGAGAAGGTTTTAATAATTCCCTCTTTAAAGTTAATAATTAATTTGTTGAATCCTATATATTCACTCTTAACTTTTGACTGACACCTTTATTCTTAATCCAGGTAATGGATAACTTCTTAATCCAAGTCACAGGGAAAAAACGAGTTGTTTTGTACAGTCCTCGAGATGCACCATATTTATATTTATCAGGTATGCATATCATAGGTATCTAGTTCAGAATTTGGTGATCTTTTGGATCATAAGTGCTGCACTGTAAAAAATAATCATTAACATATGACTTGATATAAAAGAAGGTATTTGTTTCCTTAACTGTGATCCTGTTTGCTTTAGTCAAAGCTAAGGAGAACAGCAGCTTTGCCTGATTGTTTTCAGCACCTAACTGGAGCAGGACAGTGTTGTCTGGGTTCAAAATAGTGTTTTAAATGTCAGGGAAAGTGTTTCTTAATGTTAATAAGGTTGCAGTTATAGGACTAATGTAGACAACACTGCCATCAGGTTTCCCTGGTTTTAGAAGACTTCCAAAAAATAAACCAGTGTTAAGTATGATTCAGGAACTGCAATTTCCATCAATGTGATAATGCTTCATTACTGTTGGAAGAGTAGGATTATTTATTCACTGAAAACTTTCCTAGGTTCTAAATCAGAGGTGCTGGATGTGGATAACCCAGACATGGAGAAATATCCCCTTTTTGTCAAAGCCAAACGCTATGAATGTTTTCTGGAAGCAGGAGATGTGTTATTTATTCCAGGTAAGTAACAAATAGTTTCTGACCATGGTGTGTTACTAAACAGCCTTGTTTCTAATTTTTAATTTCTAGAGATGGTAGGAGGTTATTAAAGCATTTCTGTGATGTAAGTAGGAGCATTGAAAGGTGTTGGTAAAACCCGTCTACTTCTTCCAACTGTACAATTAACCTGACAAAAGGTATCGTGATATCTACCTACAAGTCTTACTGTCCCTGAATTTATGCTTCTGAATTTGTCTTAGTAGATTAATACTATAAACTCACTTCATGAAATCTAAAATTACTTCAGTGACCTGAGTTTCCTAAGGACAGAATTTGAGTGAAGTACTGTTTCTGTTCTGTACTTCTGGCACTTCAGCCACTGTGAGGCACGTGATCTGATGAGAATTATAGATTGACTAATTGGACTTTCTAGAAATTCATAATCATCTTTGAGGAATGGAGAGATAAGTCTTAATCGCTTTTCTGCACAAACAAAAAATATGAAGCAGCTTCCTGGACCGAAGTGACAAACTCTGGCAATCAGGGAAAGGCATTTGAATTATTCCTACTGAACTACGTACTCCTACTTGTTACTAATTTTTTGTTATTTTCACTCTTCATGAGTTTGCAGCAGATACTTACTCTGTTGCCTTTATACTATCTGGGCAATATAGACAGGTCAGTAAACAAGAAAGCAGCAGGTTTTTAGCAAGTTGTTTTAAAATAGTTTCTCAGCCTTGGACTTGTTACTTAATTTTGAAATTACCATTTGTTTTTCTTTCTAAAGAAACTTTTGGTTACACTTAGATAATGGTATGTCACACTGTTGCTGTCTTAGCAGGTGAGAAAGAGGGGCTACTTCTACATTCTCCATAATAACTACACATATTTCTCAAAAAAGCATCTTTTTCAGTAATATGCATTCCAAGATACTGTCAAAGTCTTATCTTCATTCTGCAGGTGCTTATAATTTGCTTACATTTGTATATCTCTATGCTTCAGCAGTTGTTGTTTTCATGTGAAGTTACAGATCAACATAAACATCCTGAAGGTCTTAAATTTGGTACAATGAAATGTCAGGGATAAATATTTATAAATAAACAAAACATACAGTAATTGAGGCTTTTCCTCAACTACTTTGGTTGTATGAGTCCCATGGATAGTAATTTTTATTTTAGACATTCTTCTTTCTACAGCTTTGTGGTTCCACAATGTAATTTCTGAGGAATTTGGAGTTGCACTGAATGTCTTTTGGAAGCACCTTCCTGCTGAATCCTATGATAAGACTGACACTTACGGAAATAAAGATCCCATGGCAGCCTCCAGAGCTATACAGATCTTAGACAGAGCCTTGAAAACACTTGAAGAACTACCTGAGGAATACAGGGATTTTTATGCTCGAAGGATGGTGTTACGCATCCAAGAAAAAGCCTATAGGAATGATTTTGGATGAAACAGCCATTATAAATCAGCTTCTGTACAAATAGAGGATTGTATGTTCATATGGAAACTATTCATGTGTACATACATTTTGAGACCAATAAAAACTGTTGATAAATATTCCTATACTTATAACAAAGTTGGTCTTGCAGATATTTTTGTTGCTTTTCATGTGTATTCAGTACATAGGTTGCTTGATCTGGAGATGGTCTCTTTTCTACAACAAAATACACATTTGCATTTATAACTCTAGTTTTTTGGAATGTTCTACTTGAGTTTCTCAGAACAGAATTTTGGTATCTGGGCTGACAGCATGGATGCCTACAAGTAACTGCTTGTCTTCCTGAATGCCACCTCGTTAAAATTTAGGAAAGTGACAGTGTTTTCGGAGGAGAACCAGGAAAGCCATTGGTGGTGGCTGTAATGGTCATGGTTTGTTTTTGAGTAATAACCTGAGAATAAGTGTGGGGAGTTTCTTCTCCCCGCTTCCAGTGAGACTGAGAGTGGCTATGGGAAAAAAAGCAAAAGATAATCATGCCAAGTTAACCTTAGAACTGTGCAGCAGCTTGACTGCAAGGTACATGATTTACCCTTTTCCTAGCTGAGTAATGTATGGTGGAGAAAAACTTGTCACTGCCCCAGTGCAGTCAGGCCGTTCGTGAAGCTGTGAAACACCTGCAACTACTGTGCCCACAAATCCATTCAGCTGCATTCCTGGAGTCTGCAATTTGAGGTGCTCTTTGTTATCAGATGAAAGGGGGTTTGCATTGTGCCTTTTGGGATGGAGCCTCTGATGTTAGTACTTCTGCTGCTTGGGGAATGCAGCATTTCTGTGACTTAGGTCTGTCTGTTACTTCTAGCAATGTTTTTGGAGAACTGTAACTTGTCAAAAGCACTCACTAAATAGATATGTTAATATCTATGTTAATAAAGTGCTGGAAAAAAGGTTTCTACAGAAGAGCAGGAGCTTGAACACTGCAGATTATTCTTCTAAACCTGTTCTTCTTGGCAAATGAACACAGTGAAAATAGTCTGGTACCATGTGAATGGGCAGCCGGCCACCTCAATGAATAAGCATGAATGGAACCAGCCAAGCGATTCTGATGGGCATCATTGTACGTTCTGAGGGGAGAATTTAAATTCGGGATCACAAATAGGTCTCCCAAAATTTTTGTTCGAAGAGGAACAAGGATTGCTTGTGCATACTGCTGAGACAGAAGATCTCTGCCTGTTAGGCTGGGGTAACCTCTTGGCTTTGTTGGACTGGTAATGTCGAGGGCCCCATCTAAATTGCAGAGGTGAACAGAGCATAGTCTTTGTGTGTCAGGACTAAATGGAGAGGCTCAGAGAGCTTGCAGGGCTAGACAAAGCTGTGTTCCAGCACTGTGCTTGCACAGCCATCACTTAACTGTAACTCAATATACTGGTACAGAAAAGTGCTGTACTAATCCTGCATTCTGCCATTTCTTGACTCTCCAGTCACAAAAGGGAGGTGATAGCTTGGCGTTCTCAAGCCCTCTCAACACTCAACTGTAAATAAGGAAAGCTTTGTGGAGCAGCAGTTGGGGTATGAGTGATCCACTGCTGTGTCGCTCGTGGGAAGTGCCTGCTGTGCTTTGCAGGGAGGGTGGGAAGGTTTGGGGCCCTTGGGGAGAGGAGAAAGTAAAAGGAGGAAAATTCTGTGGGTCAAGTACATTCACTGCGGTGCATCCTAATGGTAATAAGATTGTCAGTAATACGTACATTGGTTTCATAGTATGTATGTAAAAAGCATAAATGAGATCTATCAAGCTACAAGTATTCAAAATACTATTTTTAATATTTTTCAATTCACTTTTAATTTTGTATGGGAAGTTATTAAATTATTAATGTAAACACCTTAGGTCAAATAGCACCCTTGCATCCCTCAGCTGCAGTTAGTGTTGAAGTAGCCCTGCAGGAACAATGCAATAGTTCACTTGTTTAGGCTGGCATGAAGTCAGGGATTGGGGAGTGTGTATCCGGCTGGAAGAGAGGGTCGTGCTGAATTAAATGTGAGCCAGTCTATAGCAAATCGAGTTTCATCAATTTCTTGTTTAGTAACTTCTACAAAACAATTATTCTGAAATGCTATAAAAGGAAAACAAGCAGCTTAAAAATATCTTTTCTTAATTTGAGCATAATGTGACTGGTGATAAAAATTTGGAAGTTACCGTGTTAAAAAAAGTTAAATTACTTGGTGCTTTCTAGCCACTGTGCTATATGGTGTGAAACACACAGTAAAGTGGTGAATGAATGATGAAAGCATTGAAGGAACAACTTCCCCCTAACACAGAGAATACAAGTAGCCACACTTAAAAATCTGTTATTGAAATAACACAGAGAACTGGAGCCACTGACATTTTGTGGAAGTTTGTGCTTTAGAGACCTAAACCAAAAGGGGATTGTGCCACATTAGAACAGATAAAGCTGTGGCAACAACTATTAGAAAAATAAACACTGAGCATCTTAAGCATTCAAAGCAGTCACTTCAAAGCGTGTATTCAGCAGAGGAGTTGGGTGATGCAGACTGCCCGGGACTGAAAGACAAGGTAAGATACTTACATGAAGGTAGTATCTAACCCCAAAAGTTTAAACTTGGTCTACGTACCCCAAACTTTGAATTACTCTAAAAATTTAGTGACGGAGGCCTTTAAAATGGAAGTTCATCGCAAGTCAACACATTGAAAGAATTATTTATTCTTGGCCATATGAAATATAAAGGATGACAAATGATTTCACATGTTTTCTTAATGTGCTTGCTGTAGGAAGAATCAAATGAAAAAACTGATGTCAAAGCCTTTTGTCAAACTATTAAACAGATTGTTAAAAGTATGCCTGTCATGGAAGTGATGACAGTTTGATGCACCCAACTTAACCTGTTTCTCTGCAGGAGCCACACAGGGTCTAGGTTCTTAATACAAGTGCCAGTTACATTCATTACATGAAGAGGTTTGACTTGATCCCAATCAGAAATATATTTCCAATTCTTTTAAAATATGCAGGATGAAACTATTTGCCTCATTCGTGTTGTTGGTCCCAACAGGACTAAGTTGACTAAGATGAGGATGATTTTACCACAGCAGAGGTTGTATTACGTATGGTGTGATCCCAATATGCAATACATATTTCACAGCCTCAGAGAAATTCACGTGCAAACTCCATTCTTTTTTTCCTCTGACCAAAATGTATCTTCTGAAATATGTTTTCATGTAGATGATACAGGTGTTGAAGATACATGTTACGAGACAGTAGCTTTTACAAGGGATTCTCTGTAAGTTTGTATCACTCATTACCCAAAGATTCTGGTGTTACTAAAAGGACAGATGAAATTTTATGGGTTTTTTAAACAGTTACCTAAGTTTGCAGTCAAGTTGCATGTTGAGACTTCCTGTTTTACTTCAGATCACGCTCCTAGAGTTGATTGAACAATTGATTCTAATTGTTCAGATCTGTTCCTAGTCAACACTTTAAAGAGCAGATTTAAAACATTAAAAGAACTGCTCAACCCTGCAAAACACGCAGCTCCGTGTGCGATGGGTTGTTCATACCAAAATGCTCAGAAGCTACTGCTTGCAATAATAACACAGATTATAGCAATGGACAATTTTGATGTGAAAACATAAATACTTCAGCTGTCAAGCAGTATATGAATTGCTTTAAACTTCCATCCCACAAAATCAAGGTATTTCTTGTGATGGCGAATGGGAAAGAGCTAAGCACAGAGTCTGTAAGGGATGCAGCAGCTTTGTCTGACACCCAGACTTAGGTAAACTCTCAAAGGGTAAACTCTGGTGTGGGAGAGGCAAGGAGCCTTGTTTTGCCCTTCAGCACTGGTGTGTGTCTTTCCTGACTGCTTTCTGTGTCTTGCAGCAGTGCTTTAAGAACAACTCTGCTCTGAAGTGCCAAGTTTAACAAAGGAAACTAACAATCATGACTGAAAGTGCTGCCTTGAGAGCCTACTAAAAGAAAGAAAATTTATTCTGAACCTTGAAGTAATGGCATTCTGTTCCTTTTCAAGTACATAAGATGTTTATATACATGAATTAAAAACAGGTAATAATTTATTTTTCCTTTTTTTTTTTCCTACCAGATGTTTTTCTGGTCATTTGCTTAAGTAGAATTCGACACTTCTTGGGTCACTTAGAAACACATAATGAAGCCCTAGTGACAGGAAACGAAAACAAAACCATCACTACTTTATGACCCACACTACACTGAATGGAAAACTGCCTGAATCAGTCCTCTATGGTTTCCAGTGATGTGGAACAGCTAATCCTGTGCAAGTGTTTTTTGTCAGCAGGAGGAGAGAATTATGCTGTTAATGCCGATAGAATGAATTTAGTCAGGAACAGTATGTCTGGTACTGGTGCCTATCTGCCATAGAAGTGTTATATGATCTTGCATTACTGGCTTAGTGACTTCATGCTACTTTTATTCAAGTTAAAAACAAAGTGCATCTGAACAGAGTTAAGAGACAACAACATCAACAGAAAGCCACCTTTGTCTTAGGGTCTCCATCAGCAACATTCAAATGTCTAAATTTTCATGAGCTTATGGATGGGTATACTACTTTAACCTCAGTGCTTCAACTTTTGGTCTGTACAAGACACAAACATTGTTTCTCTGCAGAGATGAAGTATCTGTTAGCTTAGGGAAAACTGCATTGTAAGAGGCAAGAAAAACCACGTGATATTTTTGTTCTGCAAATAGATCAAAAAGAACCTGTGGGGAAAATCTGACTACATGTTCATGCACGATCATTTTTAACTGCGCATGTTTACAGTTCTAAGGGCTTAACTCCTGAACTGACTTAGCACTCTTATTTTAAATAATTTCTACGCCTATTTAAATACGTAGCACTCCTGTTAGTTATCTCTGTCAGCCGTTATGTTAATTTAGAAAGATAGAACAGCTCACCATACAAGGGAGGAAGCAGGATGTTATCAACGGGAGGACAGAGAAAATTGCGCCTTTCAGTCACATGTTAAAGGCTGGACCTTTAACCCTCTTTCAAAATTATTGGCCAATACTGATTAATGTATCAGTATTTACAGACATGCCAAACTATGACCAATTTCCTCCTAAGATAGAAATGGGATACCATAACCACCCTTGGGTTACTTCATGCCAGCTTTCCCAAGCATGTGAGATGCCAGTAAGTTGTTTTAGAATTACATGTGCTGACTACACAAACACAAAGCCTCCTTGAAGAATCGTTATCAAAGAAATCTGATTTTTTAAACCAGGTCTCCACAAACACCTGATAAAGCTTAATCCACAAAACTCCACTGCACATTCCTTGTTTAATCGCAACCACATCAAAGTGGCTTCACCCATTAGAAATAGTTTGCTTTTTACATTGTTTGCAAAATTTATTTTTAGCATGCATTGTAATGAATGACAGAGGCACATTCCAGCAGAGTACTACAGCTGTTTAAAGAATGAAAAACAACCAGTCAGTTTTCCCTCCACAACGTGAGGTCTCATAACAAGATTAGTTTTACAACAAAGTGCTTATTCTTCAAAGTAATGCAGCAACACTTGAGCCTATTTAACGGTTATTGTAGGCAGCCTCCATCAAACAGGTTAGTATTATTTTCATAAGACAGCCATCCAGAAACTTTTGAAGACAATGTCAATATTTTAATAGCTGTTTCCAAAAGCTTTCAAGTCCTCTTGTTTTGGCAGGCACAGAATTGTTTAGAAATTGGTCTCTGATCTGCGCTGTTATTGGATAGGAGAAGTGTTAGCCTGGTCAGTCTGACAAGGGAGCAAAATTAGTAGAGTTGCTTTGAGGTTTTTGTTGGTTTATCTTTTTAACATTTTATTTTATAAATGGGTAGGTAAATATATTTCAAGACATTTGTAGGCTTTCTATTAAAACCACTTTTTAGGTAACCCATGTTTCCTTTACAGAAAAAAGTCCTTGTATATGCTGCATTATCGAAAGGACAAAAAAAGGCAAGTACGTAATGGTCCTTGAAACACCTAAACAAGTTGTTGTAAGCCTATTAAGATGGTAACCAACAAATTCTCAAAATTGAACAAACTGAACAAAATCTCCAAGAAAGAGTCTAAAATGAAAAAGCCAATGGAACTAGATTTCAGATTTTCAGATTTCAGTTTAAAGAACTGGTTTGCATGTTGCACTTTTCTCCATCAACTAAAATAAATATGTAATTTCCCCTTTTGATAAACTAGGTACATTAGTCTAATTGTAACTAGCAATAGAGTTAACTTTCAAAATGTAAGGTGCACACTGTATGCATAATGCTTTCTACCACCCTTAATATTTTGAGTATGTATTAAGAAAATTTTCTTAGGAGCTCAAAACGAGCTTTTCTCATTGTTCAGTGATCACAGATGTGCATAACCTCTGCCAGGAGTTGTCTACAGTGAATCCTGTAAGCTTTAATAATGGCAGCATAAGAGACATGACCCAGGACTTTTCTTCCAGTGTAAGAGTCACAGAAAACCAGCTGCAGTGCAAAGGTGTCACAAAGCCATCGAACATAGGACCAAAGTTGAATGAAATGCCTTTTTTTCAGAATTGAGCCACAATTCTTTATGCAATGTGCACAGTGTTTTGCTAAATTGCTTTTGCATTCCTAGACTTACAAGAAATCCAAAACCATTTGCAGCTACTGGTTCATTGTTAATAGCTGCAGTTGTCTTTAAGAATGATACTAAGCTTTGAACATAAATGGACAGTTACAACAGTAGAAAAGTTCCACTAATACCATCACTGTTCATCTTTCAGTATTTTTTTCTCAAGAGCATTCAGGTTTGAGGCTGAACCAGATTAGGCTTTGAAAATAGATTTTTGGATGGCTCTAGAAGCAGCTACTGCAATACATTTAAAGGAGGTAACATTTTAAAACTGAGGCATTTTGGAAGAGCTACAGTCAACACAGTCCTAAAACTTTTTATGCAACTTGTAATACATTATCTACTTATGGCTTGATTTAGATCAACATCAATGCAGCAATTACCAAGGAAAACCTTACCTCCCTAAGACTGGGACAAAGACACTTCTTGACAAGATAATACAGATATTACTGCTAGTCCTTATAGAAGCCAGTCAAAGCAATAGCAAGGTATGTTGAAACAGGAATAAGCTGCACCCTTATCAACATGCTTGGTAACCTAACATAGCTATGTCAAAATTTTCAAGCCCCCAGGTGAAATGGCTCTTCACTAGCACATACTACACAATCACCTGATGAAACTTTACAGTGACAGAAATGGCAAGGCGCACATAAGGAAGACAAATGCATTGGCACTGGTACTCCAAAGGTGTAACTTTGGGACTTTGTTTCAATTAGGAGAAATATTACAAAACTGGAAGATTTAATTATCTAAATAAAACCCTTTTCACCAAAATATATAACTAAGATTCTTCTAACAGTCAATTTCCTCAAGTCAAAATATTAACCTTACATCTGTTATTGACAAAGACCAAAGCTTTTAGCCCTGGAAGCCACTACACTGGCCTATCCAGACATCTAAAATCCTCAATTTCTTTAAACTCCCATTAAATGCACTATGTGACATTCAACACCCAGGACTAAAAATTCTGCCAGCAGTTTAAAAATAAACATTCACATATAACAAAAAAATATGTATAGGATAGTTCTTCATAACACTTTTTTCCAGGAATCAAATTACATCAGTTATAGGGTCCCAATATTCCTTTGCAAGCTACTGAAATTTATACACAGTATCTATTAGCAACACAGAAGAGATTTAGTATTCTCTTCAGAAAGCACCTGCTCAAAGTTGAAAATCTAGATGACAACATTTACAGTGTTAAAAGTGCTTCTACAATGAATCTACTGGTCAGATACACAGTCTCAGAATACTTCATGAACTCTGAAATGGTTATCTAAGGAGGGAACGTCATCAGCAAAATGAAGTTGATCATTTATTTCCACACCAAATTCTTCAAGTGTCTGTACAAATTTCTCATGCTCTCTCCCAATCCATGACCTCATTGTGTCGAAGACTTGGTACGGTGTCACATGAGAATGAACTTCAATTCCCGTCTCTGCAAGTTCTTTCAGCATTTCAGGGTAAGTAACCCAAGTATTGCTTCCTCCCGAGTGACCCCCATCCAGCCAGTAAATTGCTTTTATGTTTTTTAAGAAGGCATCCATATTCTTGTCTTTTTTAGCTTCCTTCAGCTCATAAAGCAGCTGGTTCAAAACCACACAACCTTTACTGAAGCCAATCAAAGTAAATGACGCTGCACCCACAGCAGACGGAACCGTGAAGTTCACAGCAGAATTATTAGAGCATTCACAATCTCTCTCCCTTTCCGTGGATGAGCAACCATTTGTTGTAGGAACAGACTGCGGCTGTGATTTACAAGCAGCTATTTTTGCATCCTTGCTAACACCACGCACACTTTTCTGGGACAGCAGAATATTCTGAGAGAGTCTGAATGCATTAACTAGCAAAGCATGGAGATGCTTGAAAGCTCCAAAGTCGGTGCTGTGCTCTGGTGCTCCAAACATGTTACTGGCCACAAAGTTGTCGTAACAACTGAATTTGTGCAGGTGCATTCGAGAACACTTTATGACCCAAATAAAGCTATTGGGGAACCGGTGAGCAAGTATGGTAGCAACGTTTTCAAAACTCCAGTGCTCCCACTGGAAGTTTTCTGGGTGGCAAGACATGATGTCATGATAATTCTGAAAAATTGAAAAAGATAGAAAAGATGCATTACTACAACACTGTGAAAAGACTTCAGCTCCAATGCACTCATATTCATAAGAGAGGACTGTAAGAAAAAAACATGCAGAGGTGCTCTCTTGCTAGACTTGCAGGACAAGAAACACATTAAAGAAACTGATATATGTATTTATATTTACTTATTCTACTTCAATATTTTTTACCACACATTTTTAATACTCGCACAATTAATACATTAAAAATAAGCACAGGAAGGTAGTCATAATTTTGTTGACTTCATGCCAAAAGAATAAAGTATTATTCAGCTTAGTATGACACATAATTTTGCAGTAATTAACTCCATCTGCAGAAATACTGACCATCTTATTTCAAAGTGGCAACAGACTTAGAACTTTGTAATGTTTTTTATCTTGTATACAGAAAAATAATTCCCCCTCTCATTCAGCTGTAGGAAGTCTTTATTGCCCTTGTGAACATCCAGAAAGGGTATAAATATCAAAACAACTACCCTCAAGTCATGCATGATCTTCATCTCTGAAGTCATAATTGCAAATACTACTTCATTTATTTTATTAAGCAATAATGAAACCATTCCCAGAAATGGCAATCAGACAGGGCCATCCCATTCCTTAAAATGAAAATACAAAAAGTTCTGCATCTTTACCTTACAGGAAAGGAAAGTCTAAGGAAACTTAGAAGAAAAGGACTCTACCCCTGATTTTGATTACTAGCAGACATTTGAGATTAGCTGGCTATGCGAAGTACCACAGCATGTAATGTTCCAGAGCTCAGGGGCAGAACTTCTGGGTTTCTTTGCAACTTCTTGCTGTATTAGAGACCACAAGTGCCTTCTCAGGACAGACTGAGAAAGCACCAGATTCTGTCCAATTCTGCAGGATGATGTTTGCGATGTCCGTACACCTGCACGGTGATGTGGTGAGGCCAACTTGCCATCTTGGGGTTTCACCATCTTCCCTGCACTGACACTCCCTGACCCGCTTTCAGACCCTTTTGTCCACACTGCAAACATCACCCCCGGGCACTGCTGTAGGGCAACAAAGCTGCTGAAGCAGCACAAGTCCTGCTAGGAGCGGCTGAAGGATCTGGGATTGTTCTGTCTGGAGCAGAGGAGGCTCGGGGTGGAGGAGCTTATTATTCCCTACAACTACCTGAAAGGAGGATGTAGCCAGGTTCCGCCTGTCCTCCCAGGCAACCAGCGACAGGTTGGAGGACACGGCCTTAAGCTGTGCCAGGGGAGGCTCAGGTTCGACACTAGGAAAAACGTATTGACAGAAAGGCTGATTGGACACCGGAATGCGCTGCCCAAGGAGGTGATGGAGTCACTGTCCCTCGAGGTGAACACGACATTTTAGTGCCGAGGTCTGCTTGACACGGTGGTATTTGGTCATTCATCATCATGATGATGATCTCGGAGATCTTTTCCAACCTCATCGGTTCTGTGATTCCGTGAAGGCGGCTCGAATCCGCCCCACTGCAGCAGCCGCTCGGGTTTCCCGCTCCCTGTGCCCGACGGTGCCGGGCAGCGAGGCGTCCCTGACCAGCGCGGCGGGATTCGGGCACTGCCCTCCCTCACAGCCCCTCCGGCGNCCGGACCCGCCCCCGGACCCGCCCCCCTCGCGGCCCCTGCGGAGGGTCCCGGCGAGGGGCGGTGCACGTGCTGGTTGGCCCCGCCCCGTGACGTCACGTGCGGGTATAAAGGCGGCGGCGGGAGGGCTGGTGGGGTGTGTTGCTTCTGCGGGTCCCTGCACCTGCAAAGCTCGGGGGAACGTGGGCAGGGTCCAGCTCTGGGGCTGGGAGGCAGCCACGAAAGGCCTCCTCCGCAGGGCAGTAACACCTCAGGATGTGTTGCTGTAGCGGTCGCAGCACTGCCGGGTCTCTTACGCTCCACGTGGAGCAGTTAGCTCGGTCATCAGGAGTTAAGTGTCTTGGCTTGTTTCCTAAAGGTGCTGGTTGGATTAAAAATAAAACAGTTTAGAGATATTCGCTTGGCTTTAGTTGCACTAGTGCTACTACGTAGGAAGAAAGGTTTTCGTGTATGTTGTGAGAGACTTTATATTTTGCATGGCAAATAATACAAGGAAACAGTCTTCCCTCTGCTCCTGACTATCCCGGGTTGCTTTGTCTAGAATTCTGGTGTTTCATGTATTCATTCCTTCCCTTTATTTTCCTGGTGTACTTAAAAACACTTGAATGCAAATCCAGGCAACGGCCAGACACAAAGCCTGACTCCTGCTAACGGAGCCAGCCGTGGAGAGAGTAGCTGATGGAACAGTGGTTATGCAATCAAGTAATCAAACGGTTTACTGGCTGCTTCTTGTTGGGAATTTCAACAAACAAAAGGAATTATTGTGATATTAAGACTATTTCTTAGTTTAGCAGGCTAGAAGCAAGCAGAATATTCTAGAGTACCTTGTTTTCTAGGTATAAATTCTAGCCTGCATGTTTTTGTGCAGCCTGCTCCCCAGCATTCAGTTTGAGCGGCAATGTGATCGTTGATTATTTGGCGCGCTTGCGTTTTTTGTGAGTATGTCTGCTCACGTCAGAACAGGCCAAATTGTTCCTAGTTCCCATATTCTAAAGTTTGCCCAAAGGCCTTTCCAGAAAGCAGAAATAAATCTTTTTGCTCAGGGTCCACATAGAAGCTCAGAAGAACATAATGTTGTGTTACGTATTTGACATTTCCTTGTGAGCAATATGTATTTTTCTTTGTTTGCAGAAATCTGAACAGAGCTGATGCCTGGTTCTCTTGAAGAAGGAAGTAAGACATTTTAAAGGATATCTGTTCACTTTGTGTTTCTAGGAATAACAATTATTTAATTTTTTGTTGACTTGTATTCTATAGAAGTTTGTTTTAAGTAACTTATTTTTAAACTTAACACTAGGGTTTTATAATGAAAATTATATTTGATATACAGTTAATTTCTCAAAGCCTGAAAAAAAAAGAATCCTACTTGTAGTCACCAGAAGATGGTGCTGTGCGGTGCAGTTTGAAAAAGCCATTTCAGAACAGTTTATCTGGTTGTTGTTGCTTCCACGTCTTGGGAGACTGATATGGGAGGTGCTTTTCAGCATTTCAGCAATGCTTTCTTTGCTTAGCAGTTGATTAATACAGGTTTCGCTGTAGAGCTATCAGTCAGTTCCAAAGTCAATCTCTGAAACTGGAATTCTTCTGGGAGTTCCTCCCTGTGTTTCCAGGAGTTCAAAGCCGAGTATTCTAGAACAATGGAGTGGCTGAGGCTGGAAGATGCTTCTGGAGGTGGTCTAGGCCAACTTATTGTGCCTGGGGCCAGCTAGAAATATGGAGTTTTCCCAAGTAAATTCTCATTCTCCTTTTGTTTTGAGTTTTTGCAGTGTTGTAGAAGTTTTCTAGATTTTCCCCTGTAAGCATAACCTAAGGATACAATCTGACTGGAAATTTTTGCAATGCCTCTGCTAATGAAGCAGAATTCTTTAGGAAAAGAGGTCTAGCTTCTTTACACTGCTATGCAAGTGTTATTTCAGTTAACTTGGGTGGATTTTCTTAATTCTATTTTGAGCTGTTCTGGTCCATACTGACACTAAAATTTGTAATTAGAAGAGCTAATACTGTAAAACTTCATCACTTCTGTTTCCTCTTAGGACTGAGCTAAAGAAATATTGGGTGCAATTTAATAAATATGTAAGCATAAGAAAAAAACAAGTGATCTGCTTTTCTCATGTGAAGCCGATAATTAAAAAACAAAAAGGTGGGAGGGGAATAATGTCTGTGTTCTGAAAATCTTGTTACTTGGACCTTGGTTGCTAAGGTTTGCTTGCACAGGCAAAGCTCTGTTATGAGTAATGTTGCCTGATGAAGTAGTAAGGATGCATTGAAAAGAAGTAAGGAGAAGGAAAGCTTTCATTTTAGTAATCATTGTTGAGTAACATGAATAATTACTATCAGTAGAATGGAAAAAAAATTGGTGCTCTTATTCTCTTGTGGCCTATATTTTCTCCTGTGGTTTTTCCAGATGAAAGATTAACTTGCTCAGAATGGTTTACAGATTATTCATGTTGTGGTCACAGCTCTGGAAACCAAAGGGGAGGCTGGTACTTCTCCCCAGAAATCCTTATTCAGTGTCTTCGTGATGCAGCTGTTACCAGGCAATTAGAGCTGACATCCAAGGTGGTATACAGGCCATTCATCCCAAATGCTACATGAACTTTATGGGAAAAAAAAAAAGTATATGAGAAGTGCTGCTCTTGCCACATCTGCTCTTCTTTCCTTGCAGCAGCCCTCACAGTTTTCATGTGCCAGAACAGTCATGAGCTGCCCACTGAGTTGCCAGCAGGACAGCCTGTCCTGTGTGTGCAGTTCTCTGCTCACTTTTCCTTCCTTCTGTAGGCTGGCCAGGGAAGTGAAGTGTATAATATTTTCTTATGACTTTGCAGAAGTCTATCTTGGGGGGTCTGGCAGAAATAATGTGTGTCATGGTTGATTGGCAGTGATGAGAGATCTGCATGTGAACACTGTTTCCTCTGGAGGACTTACCTCTTCAGTTTCTCTGAGTTCCCATACAGGCCTTTGTGGCTGACTGCAGAGTGGCTCATTAGTCTTAACTTGTCAGGAGCAACTATGTCTGCAGTTTCTAAGTAGAAAGGGTGTCACAGCAAAAGTCATCTTTATGACTCTCAAAGCACTTTTTTTGGAATTGTCTGTGTTTCATTGCTGTTAAAGCATGTATGCTAATCCTGTGCTTTCACTCAGAGTACATAAACAACCCAGATTTGCATTCTGGTTGTATGCAAGCTCTTAGACCAGGGAAATACATTGTAGGTTTTTTAATTATAGCACTTAAACTAAAGCTTCTGATAAGTGCTTCACTGAAATTCTAGGTGAAGAACAACTGCCTGCTGGTGTGAAAATACGAATCTTTAGCCAAGTATTTTGTATATTTGAATTTCTATCTGTTTTTATATAGCAACTGTAATATATCATGATACTTCAGTGATCTTCAGAAGAACATGCTTCCTACCCAACTAATGTGCAGTGTGCATATATACACATTTGCATATCTGTGTATTATATTTTATATTCTATTTTCCTTTGAAACACTTTTCTACTGCGTATGCATTGAAATTGCTACTTTGCATTTTGGCAGAAGGTTGGAATAGCTGAAAACACCTGTTAAATACTGGTAGGAAACTCCTTTGCAGTTGATATGCAGCTGTCTTTCAATTATTGAGAGAAAGTGCTGGGCCTGGCTCATCATTCTTTCAGGTACAGTAACACTTCAAGGACTCGGTTGCCTGCCTCTGTGGTGAAGTGTGCACAGAGGAATTCCCAGTGATGTGTGCGCAGTGATGAATGGCGAGGTCTTGGCTTGTAGTTTTATTAGTGGCAACAGTTCAAATGAAATTACAGCTATTATGCTCCATTAGAAGTACTAAACAACTTTTGCTGAAATCCTACTGACAGCTCTGCCTGCCAGCATCTATCTTTTGTGTGTATGTATGGGTATTCAGATCATAGTGAAGAATAAATCACTCCCTGGGTAATTTACTGAGTTGTATGAAAGTGAGAATAAAAGCTTTTCAGCATGAAAAATAAATTCGTGTTCTTTTTATGTCAGCCCTCTGGAGAAGCTGCTAAAATAACAGGATATAGGATCTAATTTCTGGGTTTTTTTATCAAAGGTTTTGAAATTGAGTATATAAAGTATATGGAACTACTGCTATTTTTTTAAACACCTTTTCCCCTTTTCTGTTTTCCTGTGGAAATTGGTTTTGCTTAATTGAGTATCTGTCTACCTTTCTATCAGTCCTTTCCAAAGTCTCTATTGGCTGCTGTAGGTGAAGAGTAGGAGTTGCAGAGCAAATAACCAGTGAGTATTGGGAAAATTCCTGAATTAATAGATTAAGATGACTCATAGGAATGCCCCTACTGAAGGAAAGTTGGGAGCAATCCAGCCTTTGTGCAGCATGTTGGAAAGCAATAGGCTGAAATTTCAATCTGTTGGCTCTGCACGGTGGAGTCAGCATGAGCCCTGGTCCACACATGATGGGCAGTGCGGGCTGGGATTGCTTTGACAAAGTTTGAGTGAGGGACACAAGTCCATAAAAAAGAATTGGCAGGCCTGCTGTTCATGGACTGTGTAGTTAAATGACAAAGTTTCTGTGCTTTGCTCTTTGTCTAAGCATACAAGAAAACTTTGTAGCTTAAGGAAGCTCTGTGCTGCCTGCTTTAGGTCGGCATATACAGAAGACCCCTGCTTATCCACAGTTCACTTCTCCGTGGTTTCAATACTTTGCTGTTCATTTTTCAGTGTGAGATGGGGTTGTGCACATGTGCAGAAAACACTGTGAAGGCCAATAGCTCATGAATATGTAAATAAGCTCTGCCCGGGAGGCACTGGGGGTGGCAAGGGGAGGGAGCCCGGAGCTGCTGCACGGCCTGTCCTGTCCCAGTCCTGTCCAGGATGTGTTTGATGTAAATGTGTGTGTTTGCACTGCTGGCAGTGTTCTCTGCCAGGCTGCAGGAGGGGACTGCCATTGTGTGTGTCTGTGTGTGACAGCCGGAGCAGGAGGCACCTTCACCCATCCCTGCAGCCCCCACATAATCCTGTGTTGCCAGGGTGGAGAAGGGAAGGGTGGCCCCGTGATTCCCACACCCATGGGCAGAGCCTGTACTCCCTCTGAGCCACCCCGGGGGCTTAGACCCCAGGGTCCCCAGGCACTGGCAGCGCTGCCCTGTCCCCAGTGTCCAATGCTGACCTAGAAGAGGGAGCCAGGTTTGCCAGCTAAGAAACCTTAAAAAAAAAAAGAAAAAAATCTGCCTGTTTACAATCAGCACAGTGCAAGTTCGTGAGTGTGCCCTATGGGCAGCAAACATGCTTGGACTGTCAGGGAGAATTAAAGATGGGAGAAACACCTCCCTTGCTCGAGTGGTGGTGGCTGCCATGGCTCCTCAAGGCACAGGAGGGAAGGGGCAGCAGCTCTGATGCTGTGCATGGAAGGGGAGCCATGAGGTGTTCAGGTGCACACACGCTGCACTGGAGTGGGCGGCTTGAGTTCTTCTTGTTCCCAGTCATGAGCCCAGATGCCAGGGCCAGGGAAAGAAGAAAAAAACAAAAAAAGAAAAAAAGTATCAGTTTAATAGTTGCAGCATCCCATCCTGGTCCCATCCCATCCTGTGGTGGAGGAGGGAGCTGGGAGGGGAGCCATGAGCGGTGTGACCTGGCCTGGCCGTGGCAGTGTCCCATCCCTGAGGGGGGTGGGGGTGTTGAGCGGGGCTTAGTTGCGTATTCTGGAGTTTGCTGTCTTTGTGAATCGCGGCCTTCTCAGCCTGGTCCCAGAGTCGTGGACCTGCGAAACCTGGGGGCTTACTCTGTTAGGAAATACATTTGGGATTTAAAAGAACACATGATGATCCAAGTATAATAAAGAGGATTTTCTTGCTTAAGGAAATGGACAAAGCTCAGCCCCCTTACTATTTCTGCAGTCTGAGGTTTGGTAGTGAAATTACGGAATTCTGGCTTGTGTGCTTATATTTCAATTTTCCTTCTCTCTTGTTCTTTTCCTTAGAATATTCTGGCTTTGTGGGTAGGTACTACACTGTATTCAGCATTAATTTCTGGCATCCCATCTTTTAACTTTGATTGCTACATCTGCAAAAATGAGGTCACCATTTGGCCTCTGACAGTGTCTTTGCAGCATGGGTTTCTGGAATTTATACCACATCCACTGGTTATTTTTCCTTTCCCAAAGGAGTTTGAGACACTGCTTACATAGTACCTTACACAAATAGGAGGCAAATAGGTCCTCTCAGCTTGAAATTGTTTGCCAGAGAACATTGAAATTGTTTGTCAGAGTATTTTCTTGGGTGGACCACTGTAAATGCTCAGGACTCCGTGTTAGTTCATTTGTTTATGGAATGCTGATCTAAAAAGGAAGTGTTATTCAGTTTGAGTACAGTTATGTGAAATGAGGGACAGATTTAGTTACATGATTTCCAGTGGATACAGGAATTCTTTATGTTCCAGCTCTCTTCTCCAGCAGGTGCTGACAGTGGGAAGTGTGCAACAGGCGATGTTTATCAGTTTACTGCCTCAGGTGACTCTTCAGTACTCCTAATGCAAATATGTAATCCTGTCGCACTCAAGGCATAATGTGGATGAGGAATAACCCTTTTATTTTCAGATAGATTTGGAAGATTCCAGCACAGTTATGTATATGATACTGTAAATAAAACCGTCTCTAATAACTTAAACCATTATAATTCTAAGTATTTAAGCACATGCTTCTGTTCTGGTTTATCAAAGGACTTATCTTTATGTGCAGGCAGAAAATTAAATATATACTTTTGTGATAGGGAGAATTGAGGGTTTTGCTGTTTACTGCGAACTTGAAGTCTCAAAATTATTATTCTTCCCTAGGGCAGGAATGTAGTCAAATAGCAATATGAAATACATCCTCCAGTTTATGCCTACAACAATCTGTTTTAATTAAAGCAAAACCTATTACATTAAGCAAGAAGGTATCTAGTTTTTGTGTTCCTGGATTGTTTTTAACTCTTGTCCCCAAAGAAACTTCTGTCTAATTAGAAGAAAGGTGAGGCTTATTTCCCACTTGTCTGATGTATTTGCAATTGGTTTTCTCCTTGTTTTCTTTGCAGAGCTTTGCTATTGCAAATACCAACTGTTCTGGAGTGAATGCGAAATTACCAGTAACAGGTTTACTTTTCCTGTGTCTTCTTTGGACACACTTCACATTGTCCATAGATTTGAAGACTCTGACTAGAGGTTTACTGAATAAATCCGGAGTGCCTCCTATGGTCGTTTTGTAAGAAGCATTAAATATGTTTTTTTAATTGAAATGGAGACTAGTTAATGATAACATTCAACTTGGAGGGATATTTTTGGGTGAATGGTGAGATTTGTACATGTAGCAGCAGAACGTACCTGACTAATTCTTATGTAGCATTTGAATACTACCAATGAGGTGAAAGACAGTCATCTACTAAAAAGGGACTGCTATATCTTTAGATACAGGAATTAAGTTTAAGAATTAGCTTCTGTCCTAGTAGGATTGTCTGTGAGTGATACTTTCATAGAGCTGGAAATTATAAAAAAAAGTTTCAATTGTATAGGCATTATGTATTTATTTAAACATCAGAACAGACCTTCTATTCAGAAAAAGCCAGAAAATTTTCTCTCACATTAAAATACATGTGTAGGACAGTGATATAACTGTTCTCAGATGCATAGGATTTTTAAATTAGGTCAAATATTAAAATGACACAAAACCACCCAGTGGGATCAAGGTTTCTCCCTGTGGAGAAGGCTTTTATTATGGAGGCAGTATAAAGCTTTTGCCTTTATTATTCATTTATTCTTGTGGAAGCACTTGAGATTTGCTGCTCATGAAATTTTTTTGTCATACCAACTCAGAGTTACTTTTAAAATTCTTCTATTTGATGGACAAATAAACTTGCCTTTTTTTTTTTCTTTTAATGGCATTGTTTTGGTACTTGACATACACAAGTGTGGGAGTATTGATAATAAAGCAATATATGAGTGTCAAATGATCAGATATGTATTAACATACTAATATTCATTGCCCAAACAAAATGAACTACTACTGTTAAATACAAAAAAAAAAAAGGCACAAAATGTTAATTATTATATGAAAAGATTATATTTCCCTCCAGGGTTTTTTGAGTAAATTTCTCAGTATGTTTACAGGCTTTCTTAAAATACATAATTACATTTCCAAGAGTTCTAGAACCTTGTAAATATCTAAAACCTCTTACCTGAGATTGGGTTGGAGGAAAAAATCAAGTTATGGATGTGTTTGCCAACTGTGGATTCATGCGGAATCTGTTGTTCGGACTTAAAATTCTTATTTCTCCTTTCCTGGTACTTTACAAACTCCGCATTGTCTCTCCTGTGTTGCAATTATAATTCTGTGTCCCTTGAAATAAAGTCACTGAACTCATTACCCAAATGCAGTCTTACTACAAGGAAGGAGTTGGTCTTTAAGGAAGGATTTCTGTTTGCTGGCGCTTTAACCTAACGTAGCAGTTCTCTATTCCCCATGACAAGATCCAAGAGGTAGGAACTGCAACATCTTAATCAAGTGTACAAATTCAGAGCAGTCAGCAGTGTCTACATTGTTAGTGTGAAGTAAATGAGTACATGCAGTAATTCCACTGATTTCAGTGAGGCTTTGAGCTTGTTTGCTGAAGGGCTTTTAATTCCGTTTTCAAGATGGTTATTCCAACAGTGAAAGCAAGTGATGAGGTCCATTGGTCTTCATAATTAAATACAAGTTAGGTTTTAGCTTTCTAGTAAAATCCAAGCAGATTATGCTGACAGCCATTAAAACATACCAATATTTTAGTCTCTTTGTCAATGGGAGAGTCTTTAAAAATTGTTTGGGTTTTTTTAAGTAAAACTAAAATGTTTCTGGGAGGAAGGTGGTACATGATTTGAGTTATTTCTCGTACCTTGTTTAGTAGTTGTTGAGCCATTATGAAAAAGGAACAGCATCTTCCATGTGTTTTGTATGGGAGCAGGCAGGTGTCACTCCCTGCTTTGCAAGTAAATCTGATTAGAATAGAAAATTCTTGTTCCGGATTGGCATTTATCATTGTTTTCTCTGCCAGCAGCTCCTGAGAGGAAAGCACTGAGAGAGAAGCTTCCCTAAACATTTAAGTTATTTTTCCAGTGGTCATGAACAAATATGCAAAGAATTCTGGCTAAACCATTACTGTTGGCATTGGGTTTATTTTCATTTTCATTGCAAAGCTTCTCATTCTTCATTTAATCCTAAATACTGCTAGAAAAATAGAGATATGCTTTCTCCCAAATACATTAATAATCTGTTCTACAGAATTACAGAATATTCTGAGTTGGAAGGGACCCACAAGGATCATCGAGTCCAGCTCCTCAGTGAATACCCATACAGGGGTTGAACCCACAAACTGTTTGAAGGATGCACCTTCAGTTGATTTAGAGCCATTTTAGGAAGCTGTCCAGTAAATGGGTGCTTTAGTTTGGTGTGAAATGCTTCTTGAAACTACAAGCAATTTTAATTGTCCCCTACTGAAACAGGTGCCTCAATTGTGAGAAATATTTTTGAGGATATAAGTTCTTAAACTCAACTTAATAAATAAAAAAAGCCAGTAGTGCAGCTAGACTCCTGGCCCATTTAGTATAGATTTACTTAATCTGAAAAATGTTTGAGGAAAATAAGTAAAAATGGTACTGAGCCACATTTCTCCCTTAAATAAAACAAGTATTTGCATATACTTTAAAAATATATCCACTCAGAAACTTATTTTTTTATTGAGAATGGCAGTGTTTAGATCCATTTTAAGGGAAGTTACATGTGAATAACTTTCTGAGAGAAGAATACATGATTTTCTTCTGTAATCACTGCTTTTAATTTTCTTAATGCACTTTTCGCTGTTGTTTTGTCTGAATACGTTTTTATTTTTGTTCCTCCAGGCAGGATCCTGCCACAAGCATTTTTAAATCAGACATTAATAGCATAGTTCACAGTTGTTACTGCCAGTGCTCAAACACAAATACTGCATTTGTGTTGGGAGGAAAAAGCAAACATCAGATCTTAATTATGTGCATTTGTGCTTTCTTCTGTGCTTAAACAATGTGGCATAAGGAGTTTACATCACTATCAGTTAACTGTAGTCTGGAACTATCAGGATCACCAGCTGGATGGTTTGCATTGGTGGTGGTTTTGTCCTATTTTTTACTTATTGTTTTTTAAAGAGCAGAATTGCTAGGGAAGTTTGAAAATCCATAAGAAAATTATTAGGATATACCTTTGTATTGCTTAACTAAAATATTTCAATTCATTTGTAGTCTGCTTTCCAGCAGTTGTTGTATTTCTTTATAGGATTCAGTAGACTGAGAAGGCTGAGCATTAGAGCAGAGGTCAGCATGGCCATGGACACTGGAGAACTGGCCACACAAACACCACATGTTCTCCAAGGCAGCAGCGCAGGTGGCTTGAAGGACCTGTGGGTGTTTGCTTTTCCTCCTAATGTGAAAATGGAATGAATTTGTGCTGTGGAAATCTTTAAAGATAAGATGGCAATACTGACTTTGTATGAATACATACACTGAATACATCTAACACTGTTTGTGAGAATACTCCCTGTCTGTCCTCAGTCAGCAGGGGTGTACTTTTTTAGAGGATTGGCCTCTGACCATGGGAAGGAGACTGCTTGGATGGCACCAGCTCGGATCACTCCAGAGGACAGTAAGCTTTGTGTGCATTTATGAAAAGCACCGGACAATTTTGCAAGAGGTGAAGCAATTTCCATATTATTTTATAAGATGGATCTATGTATAATCATGTATCTTAAACATAAGGTTTTTAAATCTTGGCATTGAGAAGCTTTTCTGTGTTGAGTTGGTGAAGTATATGAACATAAATAGTCCTAAAGTGCTCTGTTCATGGAAGCACAAGGGAGCTGTGTGGATCTAGAATAATTTCATATTAATTACTGTGTTTTGTTCCAATGGTTTAATTGGGGAATTATTATATTGTCAGAGAATATCATAATTTACCTGCCCCTATCTGGCAATCTTTTGGCTTTAATAACAAATAAGAGCATAGCCCTTTTGGAATGGCTTTGAAGGCATGAAATGAAAAGCTTATTCAAAAATGAATAAAATGAATAAATCCTTTTGGAAATACACACAGTGAAGTTAACTGACCTGCTCAAGATATATTAGCAAAGTGTGTCAGTAGTCAAGAGCATTAAAATTCCTGACTGTGTGTCCCTCTTTTTAAATAATTTTTTCCAGATCAGTCTACAGAATGGTGCTCTCACCAGTGACTTTGGCAGTCACCAGAACTGAAATATTGTGTATGTGTTTTTCCTACCATGAGCTTTCTCCTTGTAAGTAACTTACCTCTTTAGAACTTTCTGGTTTGTTTGGTTGTTGGTTTGTGGGTTTTTTTTGATGAAAGGTAAACAAAAGGAATGGAGTAAATAAAAGGAAGGCAAGTTAAATCTGGAAGAAAACTTCTATGTTTCTTATTGATACTTACACTCCAGAAGGTAATGGACATCACCATGTTAACAAGGGAGGTTTTTCTTATTCTTGCCATGAATAGAATGCCATTAACTAACAGTAATTGGTTTCATGCCTTGGAATTTGGGTCAGTGGCTAGGAAGAGTTCTTATAAGATATTTGTAAAAAAATTTATTATTTCTTCTGTGTGTCTGAAGCAAGAGATCCTATATTACACTTTCTTAAAATAAGCTCATTGATGATTTACTTTGTGGGATGTAAGACTGTCAGTCTGTGCATTAAATCCATGCTTTTTGGAGGCCTTTTTGACCCTTTTTTGGTTAGGTTATGTAACAGTGCTGATTTCTTTGCTGCACAGCAAATTCAATTTGCTGCTTAAAAATGAGTCTTTGAATCCTGGGTGAATACCTGTGAAAGTAAGCCCTGAATGTAAAGTAAACCCTGAAGTTGTTTCAAAAATTCTTATTTCCTAGAAATATATGTAAGAATTTAGTTTGCTTTGAAGAATCTATGCTGTGTTGCTGTCATTTAGCTATTGCAGGGGATGTCATGGAATATACTAATGAATAAAAATTCATTGTAAATAACTTGGTATTTAGTAGTCTTCTAAACTGGAGAGGGATTACAGTAAGTCAGCTGAACAGGAGACTGTATTAGCAAGGATCCAATGACCCAAATTATGTTTTCTATTGAAACACTGCTAAGCATCCCTCTGTTTTAATCTGTACAGTAAACTTTAGACCCATTGCATTTGTAAGTAATTTTGCGACTGATTCCAGTAGGACAAAAATCCAGCATAGCTGAGAATTCTGCTGGCTTTCAATACTTGACTCTTACTCTTTTTAGTATTATTACTATAGATGGATTTAGTCTCTTTTGGTTGTGGATGTTTAACTTATTTTTGTTTACTTGTTACAATTATTTTGCTATTAAACTTATCCCTGTTCAGCTGCTTTTTAGCAAACATTCAACAGAACAAACAAACACCAAGTGGAACTAGTCCCTTTAACAGCCACATAACAAATCTCCCAAAACACAATATTCGTTGATCCTACTCATGCTAATCTTTCTGATGATGGACCTCACCCAGTTCACTCCAACTCCTTACCATTTCACAGTGATTGATCTTACCTACTTTAGCATTGTTTCTGTGCCACAGGTACTAATGATTTCTTGTCTGGTCCTTTGAAATAAGAGCCATACAAAAGTCAAACTATGAGCCATGTTTTCTAACCTGATTTTGGCTTGCGGTTTGCTGTTGCTTTGTCTGATCTGATACAAGTATTTTTCCTGAAGTCCATTCTGTTTAAGTGTAGTCATTACTCAGATGTTTTCTGAGTAAAAGTGAGTTTCATGACAAAATTTTAGGCCAAGAATTTTAAAGTTCAGGACTGATCTTGAGTGCTTAAATAGCATTAATTGATTTCCATATGTATAACCATATTTTCTGGTAACTTGGGCATTTCTCATATGGCATATGTTCCCTCCCAAACTAATCCATGAAAAAGTACCAGAAAAATTGGAGAAGTCTGGTTGTAAAATGGTTCTGAGTGATGGAATCCAAGTTTTACTTCATAATTCAAAATTTGTTGAGGCAAATATAATCTTCTTGGAACAAACAAACCTCTTAATGAAACCATGCTTCTTAGAAAAGCATTGCCTTGAACATTATTGTACAGCTTCGTGTACTTTGTGGTTTTCATCTCCATGTATTTAATAGTTAACAAGCTAACACAGATGAACAAAGCCTGGTATGTGCTTTTTGACAACTTGGGATGAAGTGAGTGAAAAGCAGCATAATTCATAGGAACAGCTTACAGAGAGGTTTTGTGTGTTGTCAGCTGATCTCAAGAGTTGTATCACCCCAACTTCATGTGTCAGACACTCTTATTCTAGAAGTAACATACAGCATAGTCAAGCTCTTCTCAAAAAAAATGAAATGAAAATGTAAGTGGAGGAAGAGCAAAGAGCGAGCACTCATTATCCTGTAATACTGTTTAGAGAGTGGTCAGGTGGAAAGAGACTTGGGGGTATTAGTTGACAGCAACCTTAACACGAGCCAGCGGTGTGCCCAGGCAGCCAAAAGGGCCAACGGCATCCTGGCCTGCATCAGGAATGGTGTGGCCAGTAGGTCAGGAGAGGTTATCTTTCCACTGTACTCAGTACTGGTTAGCCCACACCTGGAGTATTGTATTCAGTTCTGGACCACTCAGTTCAAGAAAGATGTTGAGGTGCTGGAACGAGTTCAGAGAAGGGCAACTATGATGGTAAAGGGGCTGGAAGATGAGCCCTATGAGAAGAGGTTGAAGGAGCTGGGTCTGTTTAACCTAGAAAAGAGGAGGCTCAGGGGTGACCTTATCGCTGTCTATAACTATCTAAAAGGAGGTTGTAGTCAGGTGGGGGTCGGTCTTTTCTCCTTAGTCTCTGGAGACAGGACAAGAGGTCATAGTCTTAGGCTTCAACAGGGGAAGTTCAGACTTGATATTTGGAAAAGGTTTTTCACTGAAAGAGTGATCCAGATTTGGAATGGGTTGCCCACAGAGGTGGTTGAGTTACCAGCCCTGGAGGTGTTCAAGGGGAGGCTGGATGAGGTGCTGAGTGATATGATCTAGATGTAGATGCTAGGTTTAGTTGGACTATAGGTTGGACTAGATGATCTTTGAGATCCTTTCCAGCCTTATCTATGCTGTGAATACTTGAAATTTTACTGTATTTTGATAATGAACTTTGTATGTGTAGTAGTACTTGCTGGGTTAATATGTCTTAAAGCAAAAACCTTTTAGGAAAGGACCACTGTATATTCCACGTGATACAGATTTTTTCCTTTTCTTTCAGGCAAAGTTTTTTTCTCATTTGTATGTTATCAGCACAGGATGAGATGCACTCAGCTTTTGCAATACTACCTGTTACTGTGATTACTAATTTTGATGTTTGTGAAGTAAGGAAAAATGAAAAGCACTGAGCACATCTCTGTACTTCATGAAATCATTAAAATATTTAATAAGGGCTAGACTAAGAGCTGGATCAGATTCACAGTCCAAATTAAACATGGGTCTTTATCTGCTGTTGTTGCTGCAAATATTGCACTGGAAACAATGTTTTAGCATTATGGAAGAAATTGTGGGTTTAAGGAACAAGAGGAATACCAATCATGTTCAAGTTCTACATGCTGGTTACTTTGAATACTATGACCTGTAAGTGTAGTGCATCTAAGCCTAAACTGGAAAAATCAGAAGTTTTTCTCAAGAGGAAGCAGTGGAAGAAGGAAAATATATGCGCAGCTTCAACAGCTTGTTTTAAATTTGAATTGTAGGGAGAAGCCTTGGTTATAATAAATGTTGTGTTTAGACACTCCTTTTCTTGTTACTCAATTTAATTTTTCTTCATATTTTCTCCCATCCTGTCTCCTCATCTCTGTAGACTTGATTCCAGTGTTACAGTAGTGCAACTCAACTGACTTCTGCTTTGTGTTTGAAAAATGGGACCAAACCAGGGTCACTAATCGAAGTGTTGTTTCTCACTGTGCTGTGTCACTTATTCAGAAAAGAAAAAGATACTGTCAGCAGCCCTCTTGTGTCTATTTGGAGGGAGGTGCATCAATTCACCCTTTCCTTGTTTCTACATTCTGTTTGTGGGTAAGATTTGATAAAAGCACCTGAGAAACAAGAGAATTTACTTGTTGTAAAGACTTTTCTTGGTTTTGTGACCTTGATTAGTCATATCTTACACAACAATGCTGGTAGCAGGGGCCTTGGAGTTAGTCTTTTGGTGCAATACAGTGGGTGGCTCTGGCAAGTTGAGGGATAGGTGGTGAGAGAACCCTCCAGACCAGAAACTTCAGAGGTTTTTATTGAAATGCTGTAATCCCCCCTAATTTTTCTTAAGGAGAAATATCTTAAAGTTTCAATAAGAGGAGGGGAGGTTGTTTTCTTTTAAAGAAGATACTTTCCTTTACAATTGCAATGACTCCATTCTTGTTTTACTTGAAATAGGAGCCCATCCCATGCCATGGACATTGGTTTCATATCAAATTCCACATTCTAGGAGGTAAGCATTTAGAAAAAGGCAGCAAGGACTCACTCGTAACTTTCTGTTTTGTCTTCTGTTTTGCCACCTGTGTTTCCATTTTCCTGTTCTTCTTTCATTTGAGTAACTGAATTTACTCCAATGCTTCCTCATTTATGTCAATACAAATAAGTGTTGGGTCAGACTTCAGGCTATTTTTATATATGTTAAATTGCATTAAAATCCTAGAAATCAGGGTCTGCTCCTTGTCATTCTGCTCATTCGTTTTTTTCTAGAACTACTTAGCAGTGTGTGTGGGAAGGTGAATAACATGTAACTTCAGTTGCAATGCAGGCTGCAGTACAAAACCCTTGCTTGCTTTGCTAGTGATTTTTATAAATTGTTTTGTAGAGCTGTCATATTTACCTTCAGCTTCTCGACATTTAGGAAATCCAGAAAATTCAGTGTGTCATTATTCTGGAGTCACAGCATTTACGGAGCTGTCTCTATTACCGGGCTGCAGCTCCTCGTGTGTGAGTTGTACGGACTCAGCATCATCCCTCCGGCTGTCTGTCCTCTTGCCACCTGCTGGACAAGGTGCCAGACTGCAGCATGTGGAAACCAGACTTCCCGCTTTGGGGAAAGCCTCTTTCCTGCTTACAGTGTGCACGGTGGACCGAGTCCTATCTGCTCCCCAGTAAATCTGGACAATTTATGTCTCGCAGTGAAACACGTTACTTAAAATACCACAAGAATTTTCAGAGGGGTCTAAATGTGTTGAGCATTCATCTTGAAAGAAAAAAAAGAGCTTTCCCAGCTCTTTTCTCAGTAGCAGCTTAAAATGGTTTAGTGTTCCGTGTTTGAGGGGTGAGTCTCTTTTCGCTGAAATAAACAGTAAAACGTATATTGACTTATGGATTTGTGTGAATTAGAAGTAAATACAAAGTTGACTTCTAACAATTCCAATGTTTTATTGTGGTCACATTAAATCTCTGTAATTTTTTTAAACAGTTATCACACAGTAGCAGCTGAAACAGTTTCTTTGAATTGAAACAGAAAACAGCGGGGGTATGTAGGATAGTACATGGTGAGTTTGCAAAGTTTTTTTTTTAATGGCAAACAATATAATTTTTAAATTCTTATGTTTCTAAATTACTTTTAAATGCAGTCTTCACTTTAGAATCAATCAGTGCCTTCAAAGTTAATGAATATACAGCTGAGATAGGAATTCCCTAAATGTAGGACAACTGTCCCAGTGACTCTACTGACATTTAAAAAATTAATGCTTGCAATATTTTGTTGGTTTAGGGATTTTTCATGATTTATCTTATTACAGGATTCTATTTTTATATAACTTTCTGCTGCAGTTTATAGAGGGAAATAAAGTATATTTTTTCAAAAATCTGTTATACTACTTAACTCACCCAATGCCTATCTCTTTCCCAAGGATGCCATTACTGAGGCAGTTATCTGTTAATGACCACCAGTAATAAATACATATTTACTTATCTGGTTCAATATAAAAACAAAACATGATGCAGCTTTTCTATATTTTCCCATAAGCAGGACTGTATTCTTTGAAATTTGTAATCTAATGAAATGTGAGGTGTAATACAATTGAACTTTGTTTTTATATGTGTGTATAAATATAAAGTGTATGGGTATGCACACAAACATTGAAACACCATGCCAATAGTGAGAACTATTACTTCATCATATGCTCAGAAATGCTGCCTTCAGTTAATGCTGTTTTGCTGTTGGTTCTGTTATGATGCTTAATTTTTAATGAAATTTAAATGTAGCTTTCTTTATTCTTGGACCATTTCACATTGAATTCCTCAAGTAAATGTGCAAGGGCAACGTTAGGTTTGCATTAGTGTTATTTTTCAGATCATGCACATTTTGCAGCCTTTGAGGGTTCAAAGCCCATGACAGTTTAAATAAGGTGGCCATTTAAATTGGAGACCTGAGAGCTTTTCAATTTTTAATGTTTGGTTTTTGAATAAGGGGATGCTGATATAATTTGAGTTATTGAATGGAACACAGTGAATGGCTCATGATGTAGGTTTCACTGAGGTAACCTTGGGAGTGGGGCTGATGGGATTCATGCCAGTTAATCAGCTTGAGCATATAAATTGGAATCCCCAGTTGTGTGCTGAAATCTGGACATTGGCTTTGTATAATTATTGTGTGAGTCATCATATAACTGGATAATAATTATTAAACAGATAAGTTTTCTAATTAACAACAATTACTGCCAGAAGGGCATTCTTCCAAAACATATAGTTAGGTTGTTAATCTGATTGAACAAGGCTACAGTGGCTTCTCGAAGTATTAGAAACATCTTCAGCTTGCAAACTGACTTTGTAATTCCACGAACTGCTTAAGATGACAGGAAGCAATGCTGCTGCTCAGGGGTAATTATACTCTCATTCCAACCAGCTGGTCATTCCAATCATTTCACTCTCCCTTCCTCTATTGCTACTGAAATGTTTATGCATGTAGTAAATTAGATCAGATAGAACTATCTTTAGAAAGAATGAACTGGCTGATCCTGGTATAAATGAAGCTGGAGAAATTAGAGCTTTTGACATGAATGTGTTGATTTCATTATCATGTGAAGACAGAGATATGGCCAATTGGAGTAGTTTGTGTAATCAACAACCTCCTAAGAACATGGTATGATAATAAAACAGTACTCATGTTACTCTTAAGGAGACAGTTATTAGATAAATCACCTCAAAATGAATTTTTAGTGAATGCATGCAGTAGCTGACAGTTCAGTTTTGTGCTGTAACTTCTTAATTTTCATATAGCAGGTCAGAGACATTTGAAGTAATGTGTTAGGCTCTGTCACCTTAATCATCTAATTACTCCTCACTAACAAAATCTGAATAACTTCAGATTGAAAAATTTAAGGTTGTTTTATAACCATGAGAATTATTGCTCTATTGCAATGGGGATGGGTATGAGAATTATATTATTCTTATTTGAACATTATGATAATTAATATTCTTAATTGAAAATTCACATTTTTCTGTAGTTATATAATCTGATCTGATACAATCCTTCATAATTATGTTCCTATGTGTGTGAATGTATGTTTATATTTGTTAAATATATTTGTGTGTATGTGATGTATATACTATATTTTATGTACATTTTTTCTATTTATATGCTTACAAGTTGTTATTTATGGCTTGTTCAGCATAGCAAAGGGAAAACAAAGAGAGAACACGATAGATTCTATGTGAAGAAACAAGAAATGGAATAAATAGCATAGAGTACAAGTTCTTTAAACTGAAAAAAAATGTTGGTAAAGAGCAAAAAGCCATAATATAGAGGCAAGTAAGCTCTGTCTAAAACTTTGTAGAAGGCTACAAGCTATCGTTAGAGTCAGGCTGTAGAATGATGTTGATAGAGCTGTGTAAGTAAACTCTCCTAGTTTTAACTCAGAATTTGATAAATTGGAGTAGAATAAGATTATATTAGCCATAGATTGGACTTGTAACTTAGGTGGTCCTCTCCTCAGTCCCGTATCTCTTAATGAAGAGCACCAGGTTCTTCAAGATGATGTGGATATAATATTAAATTCGTATTAGGTATGATATCACTCTTTTGTGTCTTGATACAACACATTAGCATGACAGTTTTTATTGTTCAACGCATGTTTTGCTACTATAAGAGAACTACTGGAACCACTCTGTAAAACTACTGTGCAAGTTGCCATAGGAATTAAATCCAAGTTCTGTGGTGTTCCTTTCTTGAGTTTTAATTCTGTTTATGATTTTTTAAGCAAGACAATATTTCAAATTTTATTCACATTTTTGTTTTGTTAGAGAATAGATCCAGATATTCTTATGTTCCTTGCCCTAAATACACTTAAATATATCAACTGTTCTAATTTACCCGTAGTTTGAATTCTATCTGTCTACTTGTTTATGTATGTTATGAGCAGCACAGAGCAGGCCCTATGATTTCAAAAGCTCTCTAAAATCCTAGGGACCTGTTGTTGTGCTTTAAATATTGTCCCTCAGTGTGGCTCCATTTGGCAACATTTCTAAGGCATATTTCTAATTAAAAATAACAATTGACAGGTCTTTCTTTTCCCTGCTTTACTGTTCATTCTAAACATTATGAATTTGGGAAGAATTTACTAACAAGGTTCTGCTTAGATCTTCACTTACTATAGCTTTTCCCAGAGGTCATAAATTAGCACATAATGAAAGAGCTTCTCTCCTGGAGTGTTTTCAAATCATACAAGAAAAGCTGATGGAGGGGGAAGAGAGAGCGACAACTGCCACATGGCAGAGGGTTTGCTGAGACATCAAGGCCTGTATTTGATGTTTCTGCTATAGTGACCAAAGTGGAGGAAGGCTTTCTTAGAGTTCAAGCTGTCTTCTTATCCTGGGTCATTGCACCCATGTTCAGGGAGATATGGAGCTCTGTTTTGTCCTGGAGAGAGACATTGTGATGTAAACGGGACACAAACTACAGCTGAGCACAACCCAAAGAGACTGAAGGCAAAGTTAGCGGGAATTCAGACTTCATTCTATGATCCAGATGTAGATGATAGGTTAGTTGGATTATAGGTTGGACTAGATGATCTTCAAGGACCTTTCCAGCCTTATCTATACTGTGATACTGTGAAAAGTCCACAGGAACTTCAGGAAGCTACATGATGTTACACTGATTGGGAGAAAACCTTAGACATTCTAGAGCAGAAAGGGAATTCTAGAAAATTAACTTTCTTATAAGTCCTGAAAATACAATTTGGTTTTCTCTTGTTACTGAAATGGAACAGACTGTTGCCCTCAACTCCTGAGATGCTGTGAAATCTCCTTATATAAACTAATCCTCAGAGCAAAACTGAATCTGAAATCCCACTCTTGCCAGGTGAGCTGGCAAGAGAGATGCCAGTTTTACAGCAGAACTATAATTTACTTTGTATTAAGTTCTGTTTAGCAGTCACCTATGATGGTTCCTCAAAACCTGAATGGGTTGTTTTTCTTATTCTGTAGGGTTTTGGTTGAAAGATTGTCTTTATAGATAGCAGAGCTCTAATCTTGTTTTCTAATAAGCTGCTGTGTGTTAGTCATAGCTTGATATCTTCTGGAAAATAGCGAGTTTTGAGTTTTGTTTCAGAAATATTTCTTCTAATTGAAGCAAGAGCCTGTCTGATGAAGTATCTTCCTTGTCATGTGTCAGATCTACATCCCTATTTGGTCAGATGGCACTTCCTCTGATTTCCTTATTGGCTGATATCAGCCTAGTTATTCTGGCATGTCTGTGACCCCTGTTTTGCGTGTTTTTGTGTGTTCCTGAGCCAGTTAGAAATAACTTTTTTCCTGTTATGAATCTCAGGAGCTTGTCCTGAGTGGTTGTGTGGTTTCTGGCACAAATACTTCCAGGTATAGGCCTTTGCTGCTCAGTTGTATCAGTAGGAAAATGGACTAGGAAGCTGTTGTCCTAATCCCATGGGGATTCTTGAAGACTGAGTTATAGAAGCAGTAGTCTTTTTGGTGAGGTGTAGTGAACCTCTGTAAGGCTAAAAACTACTCATCTTGAATGGAAATCCTTCATATTCTCCTATTTCTA
>WEKX01016686.1:26369-71390 GCA_013390025.1 Pitta sordida | reverse complement strand
GAATTACATTGGTTAACAGTATCTATTTCATGATGAATTTATATCCTGAATGAAGCAGAAAATGCCTCATCTTAATATCTCGTTAGAAAAAATAGCAAACAAAGTTAAAGGTAAGATTTCATTTTTCAATGAATCCAGAACAGCAGAATGTGCTGACATATTTGACTGCATAACTCAAGAAACAATTTTGTGATGTAGGGCAAACAGGAACTACTAAAACACCTAACATGATAAAAGTTTAGTACTACTAAAGTAAGAACATTTTTAGCAAGACTGTTTTCCCTCTTTATCTTTACCCATGGAGTTGCTTGAGAATTTAATTTTTCCTTCAAATAAGAATCTATTTCTCAAAATAAACTCAAATAATCTCAAAAATGCACATGAAAGGTGCCTAGTTACCAAGCTACCAAATTCCAAACTTCAAATTGTTTGCCTTAGTTTTCTAAAATGGGGAGATGAAAAATAAATTAACATCCTGAGGCAGGTTCTAATGTTTCCTGTAGTGTTAGGGGCTAGCCAGCATAGCAATTTCCTTTTCAATAACAATTTCTGGGTTAATTGAAGTCTCTTCTTTAATTGTCTGTTTTTTCCAAATGACTCTGTGCATCCACTCCAGTTTTGCATGGCACTGCCAGAAGGTGCTAGGGAATTCGGCGTCAGATGTGTCTCCAAACTATCCTGCTCACTCTGCTGTTACATCCTCTTTTCAGACAAATCACTTTTGGAGCATTAGCTTGCTCTAACTCTTCAGGCCCCGCTTCAGATGCACGGGCAGAAGTGCCTTTTGAAGGACCTGTGGTAAGATTTGCACCTCTAAGTTGGTCTAAACACTCTTGGTTACAAATAGCCTCAAAGTCCGGTGCTGCAGAACACAGCAACTTCTGGGATACTCTGAGCTGTGAAGTAAAAGGCACCAGTATGTTGTCAGCACAATAGCATATTTCCAGATGATCATAATTTGTGCTTTATTTGAACACATTTCATAGCTTTAAACTGTCATTTTACTTTGATTACAAGGAGTGAATATTGATGGTGATTTTGTCATATTATCAGTGTATTTGTATATGAAACTCAAAGCAAACCTTGAACATAGAAATAAACACAGAACACAGAAATAAACATGAACACAGAAGTAAAACCTTCACAGTGTCATCTTAGTGAAGAATGATAGACTTTAACAGCTACTTCTAGAAATGTAATGATCTGCTTTGCGTGGTGAATAGGACCACTAAGGAAGCAATAGCACCAAACTTGGGGCCAGGGAGGAAGCCTGAGAGAGGTAAAATAATTGCATTGTGGCAACAAAGAAGAACTCCAGTAAAGATTGTGTTGTACTAAGTGCTGACGACAATCAGTAAAAGAGGATACTCCCTGCCCCAAAAGGCTTATAGTCAGTGTAGAAGCAGCAGTGCATGGGCAGGAATGCACAGTCAGTGCTGAAAACAGATATCCTGTAGGTGTTCTAGCAGAGGATATGGAGCAATGTGGAAGTGATTGATGAAACAGTTTTACCTCCTGTCATACACAAAAAGTCATGTGGGATCAAGCAATAGGAGCTGTTCTGGAAGCATGGCAGGTGGGTAGTCAGTGCTTGCATTACAAAATGCAGAGAAACAGCAGGGCAATAGAAAGCTGTTATGACAGAATAAGAGAGGATAAAACTAGAGTAAGACTTGTTCACAGAATCACAGAATACTATGAGTTGGAAGGGACCCACAAGGATCATCTAGTCCAACTCACCATCTAACACCCGTAGAGATCAAACGCACACCCAAGATCGAACGCACACCCAGGAGGGACCCACAGAACCATCTTGTTCTTGAAGGCCTTGAAACAAAAATAGTTTCTTACCCAAGTCCTTTCTAATAAACGCTAATCAAAGTTGAAGAGGTATGTGAGATTAAAAAGAAAGTATTATTTGTTTTCTTATTTGGCTATTGTTGTATAACTAATGGCCCGGTTTCTGGGAAGTAAATGTCATAATCCAGTATATTCAGAAGAGGGCAGCATCAACCTAAACAACAAGTAGGAACCCCTTTAATTTAAGGATCTCAATCTAAAGCGGAGAGACTCCAAAGGGTGACACAAGTACAATTGTTACGTTTGTTAAAAACAGAATCAAGTTTGTAGTCTGATATTATGACAAAGCAAATCCATTATCCCAAATTGCAGGAGCATTATAGAGTCTCTGCAATGACATGCTATTTGTCTTCCAATAGTAACACATTCCTCAGAGTAGTGGTTACTACACCTTAGTTATGGCATGACACCTACAGCCTTCTATTTAAAGGTATTTTGAAATAAGAGTGGAAATTAAAAAAAAAAAAGGACCAGAATTCTGAGCATTCTATGATTAAAATGCTACTCGAGTCACAGGCACAGCTAATACAGCTAATGCAAATTAGGTATCAATACCGATGGTATCCTGACGATCTCAGTTGACTGGAAAACTCTCAAGGACATCGGTTTGGCTTTGAAGCTGGGGTTGAGACAGGTGCAAATACTTGTGTAATTACATTAGGGTCTAAGGCTTAAGGGAGTTTGCCAGAAGTTTTGACTGCACAAGGACTGGACTGAGTGCAGAGTTATCAAGTTAGCTATTCCTCACCTAAGTGCCCATGATGAGTAATGCTCGATACATTGAGTAAAATTCTGTTCCAACTGAATGGGCCCCATGTGAGGTTTTAGATATTTTCCTACATGATTTTACTTTAACAAAATGCTTCCAAATTTATATGTAAGTCCCACTGATGCCAATGGTGATTCTGTACGTGCGGAAGTGCTTTGCTGAGAGGGGAACTGGGAAAGGAATCCAAATCATTGGGTCATTAGAATAGCAAGACTGTCAGCCTCCACAATGGCAGTGAGTGATCCAGGCCAAACAAGTGTAGGAGCTTTTCTTGTAGGAGTTAACAAACTGTTCTGAATCACGGCATCAGGAGATAAAAGTGTACACTGTTGTTGTCCTGCTGATGACATTTTTTAGGTATCTGGGTGATTACAGGTTTTTTCCCTGGATGTATTTAGATTTTTTTGGCTTAAGAAGGTGTACCGTATTTTTTTTGACTTCTTTTTTACAGGCTCAAAGAACTGGAACATACGAGCTGTTCTATTTTGTGAATCTCAAGGTGGGTTATTTAACCTTGAATATTGTGTCAAAATCCTGTTTCAGCATAAAGACTACATATGCATGCACCTAATGAATAAGACCCTAAAGATCTGTAAAAAGCTTAAGTTTATATACTCCATTAAATATGATCTTCATGGGCTAATTAGTTAGAAATTTTGCCCTTGCTTATAGTATACTCCATTTTATGGTCAATAACAGTAAAATCTATGTAAACCATGCTCTCTATTAATAAACATTATATACTTCTGGCTTTCAAATAAGGAAATTGATTACTTGTTTTTCTCCTGTGACTGGACTGCTGGCAGAGTAAAATCCAAGCAATTAACATTATGGATATGTTGCTTCCTGTGAGATATGAAAGCAGTACAGATAATTTTGCTTTCTGTCAAAACAAGGGTACTGATACTATGTAAAAAACTTAGGTCAGCAATATCCAAACTGAGATTTCAGGGAGGGTCTGAGCTCTCTGGGGATTGATATTGCATAGTGTGACTTTCCCCTGCGTGTTACAGGTTTGGATCCAACCAAGATTAGTACTAGAAGTGGTTTGATTGTCAGATGCTTGTCCAGTTTTTAGCGGTACTGGATATACCCCTAAAACCTGCTCTACAAATGGCATGTTGACCTTTCTAATGCAGGCATTGAAATTGAGTAATCCAGGATGTGCACCACCCTCCCCATCCCTGCAGGGGCCTCTCTGGGTTAGCACTTGAAATACAAGAGTGGAAGGAACGATCTCTATGGAGCTCTGAGCTTATGTGATAAGCTGTTGTTCTGCCCCCCCACACAGACGTGATCATCCTTTCTGTTCCAGTCCTCCCCAGATGATGTATACTTTGAGGATGTATATAAATGATGAATTCATTCTGTCTTTTCAGCTAATAAGATTTTCAGTCTGAGCCACCAGGAAGTACCTGTGGCCCTTACTTTCTCACAGTGTCATTGCTGAAACAAAACAGCCACTCGTCCTGGAGTTACAGGTCTGCTGCGTGCAATAACAGGCACATATATTGTGTAGAAAGACCTACAGACTCAGGGCAGAGAACAAATATATTAAATCAAGATCTCTTGTGATAGAGCTCTCTTCTTTATCCTCACTCTATAAACAGATGCTGAAAATACAGTCAACCCTCGCTACTTTGCGGTTCCGCTCTTACGGCTTCGCTTCTTGGCGGGGCGTTTTCTCCGTGAAGATGGCATTCTGTTTCATGGTGCATTCATGAGTGCACATGCACTGACTGACAGTCATGAATATGCAAATCCCCCCTCCCTGCCACTAGCACTGCATGGACTGCCAGCACCGGACTCGTGGCACGGCCCACCCGCACCAGTGCTGGCAAAGCTGTTGTTGTTGAAGGTTCTTAGGGCAGTGGTGGAACTCTGCTTCGATATCAGTCATGTGTCTTTTGGGAGTTGCTGGTGCTGCCATCTGCCCCGTGATCGGTGGCAGCACACACAGCCTTCCCAGGCACCGCTGCCCAAGAAACAGCAGGGCTGGTGGGACAGTCCCGCTGGTGACAACTCAAGCACAGACACAGCGGCACGGCTGGCTTTTCTGGTGCAGGGACGAGCAGGGCGGCACTGCTGTTACCATGGGGACAATCTGCAACAGTACCTGGGCAGCCACCAGTGCCCCCCCACTGCCCATTTCTATGGAAACACTGCAATACTCAGCAGATACACACACACATGCTCCCCTCTCCCACTCTACAGTGACACAGGCAAGCACTTCTGCCTTATCCAGTATGCCAGACAACACCAAAGAACTCTACAGCCCATCACTGCTGGAACTGCACGGCATGGACATCTGGGTGCCAAAGAACCTTACTTGTGCTCTCTGTCCCGCCAGGGGAAAGAGCTGGGTCCCACACTCCCAGAGGCACGTGAGTTCCCCTGCATCTGCCCTAGGGAAGTTAACATGGATAGTGCAAGTGTTTCTGTTCATGGCACGGCCCCACGCATGCACTGGGAGCATCCCCCCCCACCATGTCCCTTTTTGCAGCACAGAGTTTGTCCCCCAGCAGCAGCAATGGGTTCCTGCTTGGCCAGCGCACCCTTGGCAGCACCATTACTATGATGACAAGGCAGCCACCGCTTGTGCTGTGCTTGATACTCATTGCCTTGCTCCAGATAAAAAAAACCCCATGTTCAAACCCAGGAACCAGTGGGGGTCAGTCACTGCTCCCAGGTCCCTGCGTGGCGTTGGCCACTGCTCCTGGGCCCTGGCATGGTGGCTTCTGGTCCCAGTGGACACAGTGGGGTGGCTGGATCCCCCCTCATGGAATGCAAGCTGGGGACAGTGGGGTGGGCGAGTCTGAGCGCCGATGCACACGGGTGAGTGGTGAAGGGAAGTGGGCTTTATTCCTGGTGCGGTCTACCTGCTGGCACGGGTGCCTCCCGTTGCTTTGCACTGTGGTGAGCAGGGCAGAGCCAACATGCCACTGGAGCGTGCCGGGGCTGAGGGGGGTGAGCGGGGTGGTGCTATGGGCAGCATTAATTTGCATGTTAATGGGCTGCCTATCTTCATGAAGTGAGGGCTTCATGGGAGCCAGGGAGACCTGCAGTCCCACGATAATCAAGGATTGACTGTATTAGCCCTGTCTGAAGAAAGCAGAATATTCAACAGGTTTTGTTTAAAGTAGTAAGACTAGCACAGGGTACATCTCATTCCTCCCTCCAAAGGTGTTCCCTGGGCACCAAATATAATTTATAAATATATGAAAATTATGTGACCCAGTACCCATCTGAAAACTAATCCCTTGAACACTTAGAAATGGAGCTGGTAGATATGGTAGACTTCGCTCTGTCCTGTGTATTCTGTTCTTCCATTTTCATTTTTACCAAGAGCAAAGTGTATTTAGAAGGATTGCCATTCAGGAAACATTTCCCATCTTTTTCTGTCCTCTAGCAGTTCCTCCGAAATACTTATGCTGAATTTACTTTATAGGTCAAAATTATTGCTGAGCTGGAAATCCTGGAAAGTAGGAAGGATGAGTTAGATTTTTCCATGAGTGCTTTTTGCTAAGCAGCTTTGCATTCCCTGGAGCATCTGTGGGTAATTTTTTTGCATTACTTTTTTACTAGGCTGTGCAATGGCCAGACTGAGGCAGAACTGACTCATGTAGAAATAAATATTTCACTCCTGGATGCCGGGGCAGTGCCATCACGAGAACAGAATGTGATTCATGTATGATCAGTTCTCAAACAGGTATTGGATGTATCCAGGTGTCGAGAATATGAATGAAATGGTCACATACAGTGGATGGATTCTGAAGATGAATGGCAAATATTGTGCCCCTTATGTCCTCTCCTTTCTATATATTATGTTCTTTGTCTAAAAGTACTTCTGATTATTCATATTTTTAGATGCACTCAGAGAAGTGGTACTGGTTTTCCCAAACTCTTATGGCTCTTCCTGACTCCTTGCTCTCACAACTATTCACAGTATTCACAGTATAGATAAGGCTGGAAAGCACCTCAAAGATCATCTAGTGCAGCCTATAGTCCAACTAAACCCAGCATCTACATCTAGATCATATCACTCAGCACCTCATTCAGCCTCCTCTTGAACACATCCAGGGCTGGCGACTCAAACACCTCTGTGGGCAACCCATTCCAAATCTGGATCACTCTTTCAGTGAAAAACCTTTTCCTAATATCAAGTCTGAACTTCCATTGTTAACTAGCCTTCTTCAATTTCTTCCCAGGCCATTGGACCTAACCACTGAAGTCCTGTTTCGTACACTACTAGAGCTGCTTAGTTTAGAATATATACAAACATAATATAAAGTCATGAGCAGAACAGAGATTTTTTTCAAAATACAAGCTTGGAATGGGTCATTAACCAAGCTGATTCCATACTCCTCAGTCTTAAAGATGCTGCTTCTGAAAATGTGTTCCGAGAAGTAAATCACTTTTTCTCTAGAGAAGCAAAGGGAGGTGTTCAGATCACAGAGTTTAACTTCCATGTACAATGGAAGTTATCTCAGTATGCTACATCATAAAGACTGGGAGCTGGAGTGAATACTTTTGTTGCTGAACATGAAAGCAAAATCATGTTGCTACTTGGATGATGGATATCCCTTAGCAGGCAGCCACCATCTTGTTTACAGGGAAATCTCAGCCATTAGGGTTTGTGCAAAGTACGTATGGCCAGCTTTTAGCAGGGATGACACAAAGAACAAATGAGATATATTGAGGTAAGCAGTCTCTATTACCACAACTGTATTACTAACTTATGTTTAATTGTCCGGCATTTATGAGGTTCATAGTTTATTGTCTTTCTTGCCACACAATAGGCTGGGCAAGTTAAAAAGGCTCCAAGTTTCAAAGGCTGGAGTTTTGGGTGACTGCCAGCACTGATCTGTTTAGCAAACAGGCAGCAGGGTGCTTATTAGTAGGTTGTGGTTTGCAAACCATGAAGCCTGTGGGGCCAGATGCACTGATCAAATAGTGAATCTATACATCAGTAAGCCCATTAGATGAAAAAGGGGAGCCCACTGAGTATAAATATATTTTTCATAGGCTTCAATTAGCCATCATAAATGACTCTTGTAACTCTTTCTCTTGACCCAGCAGTCTAAATATTAAACATTAGTAAGAGAAACATTTGTTCCAAATTGCTTCTCTTAGAAATTCTCAATGACTTATAATTATATGCTACTTGGTAGTAAAGGAACAAGTGCCAAATTGCTCTTATTATTTCTATTTATTTCAGTGTAACAAATAGTGCCTACTTACAACTCAAGGTGCTTATATATAATTCTTAAAAGCACAACAAAAACGGGCAGTGAATCAACCACTGTGTAAGACCAGGTCTGAGTCGGTGTGGTTTTATGGAAGCCAAGACAAGTCTGTGAGTTCCCTGAAGTGGCTGATGCTATCAAAATTTCTAGTTGTTAAGGATCCTCCAAAAGGACTCTGCGAATTATATTTCACCCTTTGAATTTTCCATTGGAACAAAGGAAAACATGATGGCAGTATTCTTTCAACAATTGTCTCAAGCTTTGCATGGTTGAAGTGAATTAACTTACTTGGAAGGTACTGATCATTGGCCAAAAAAGTCTTCCTGATCTGTGCTCTCTGTGTGAGCAATAGTGATGTGCTGCACCAGTTTGTAAAGGAATTATTATAAATAATCTTACTGGTAAGATGTTTAGTTTCAGGTGTTGGCACACTGCCAGAGAAACACATATTCCTATAATATAAAAAGTAATCAGAACCCTTAAATTGACTTTACACCTTATCAGGTTGAATATATTTAATGACCTTAGTGGCCCACAGCCTTATTTTGGGTCTGCACTGGCAAGATACTTAAGCACATATCAAGTGTTATGTATTTCAGTAGTTCCATGCTGATGTACAGAAAAAAGTGGTGTTTAAAATTCAGTGTGTCCTTATATTACTTAGGGTAGTGCAAACTGAGGCTTTGCTCTGGTGGAAGTGAGAGCATGTTTAGTCCCAGTGTCACCAACTCAGCAAAATTAAAGAAAAAAAAGTCAGGTTGGCATTTTCAGAATGTGTTATTTACTTCAATGCCTCTTAGCCTTCAGTTACAAGTCATATCATCTAAGGGCTACATTAGCTCTTTTTAGATGGAGAGCCACAGTCTATTGTTCTGAGACTAAATTAGGACTAGAGGTCAGATTAATAAATAATATGTTTCACTTTCCAGAATTCTTAAATGTCAGTAGGCAAGCATACATCTGTGAGGTTTATTAGCCTCATTATTCCCATGCAGAACTGACATCTAAGAGCACAAACAGGAACAAAGACGAGCTGAAAAAGAGACTAATTCTAATGTAGAAAGCCTATATACCATTGAATATAGGACAATGTAAAACCCAGGAATCTATATTACAAGCCAAGCACTAGTACTCCAGGGAAATGCAATTACTCTATGACCATTATATTAAGTTGATTCTTAAATTAAGGTATTCTAATTCCTATTTTCTCTTTTAAAGGGCCAAGGTCTATAACCCAGCCAAAGCAACCATTCACTCCTCCATGTGCATGAGCACTCATAACTCTATTCCTCAGTCCAGTCTCCAAGGAATCTGTTTCCAAACCTGTGAATTTTCAGATGCGTCATGTGGGAGAAGGGTAAGTGCCAATAGGCCTCACTGTGCTGGTATCCTTTTTTACAGTATTCCCAGAAAGAACTGGAGGAAACAACTTTCTCTTTTATTCATGTCAGAGAGTGTCTGTAGCTGTCGATACTTCCTGTTTGTACAGCTCAAGCAATAGTAAGTTCTTACAAAATGGCTCAGCAGGAGTTAATGCTTTGCAGTTATTATGGCCCACTGAGAGGTGTCCTAAAGAAATAGCAGTAGTGGTTCTAATTTGCTAGAATGTCACTTCAGAATGAACAGAACATTAATCCCACACCTCTTCAGGCTGATCTCAATACCTTTGGCTGTATCCAGCAGTTAGTCCAGTATCCAGAAAACTTCAGCTGCAGTAAGTAAGGAAGTGATACTGAAATTAACTCACTAGTCTTTCTCCCATCTCAGGTCTTGCTTGCAAGACCCCACACCAGAAAAGGGACGGAACTATTGGGATTGCTCAGATAGCAAAGCATTACACTCTGGTAAGATCTGCTGTAGCCCATGTTATCTCAGACTGACTGAGCCAAGTTAACTACTTTGATTTTAAAATACCAGAGAAAAAAGGCATCTTGGATTTTAACATGTGATAGTACTAGCTGAGAGTTCCTCGATTATTTGTGAGGTTAACTGATAACCTCAGTTAAAATTTTAGTTGTCTTGTTTTAGCTACTCTTATAGTCTTAGGTAGGAAGCTGTTTTAGCCCTGGGCAGGAAGCTTCAGTATTCCCAGATAATAATCCCTTTTCTTTTTTGTTTCCCCCCTCTCTTGTCAGGCATATCATTTGAACCAGATTTGTAAGGGGTAAGTGTTTGCAGCTCTCAGGGGTTTTAACTGGGTTGGGGATGCTCAGCACTTCTGAACTTCTAATCTTTAATGATGCATGGGAAAACCAAGGAAAACATTGCCACTCCAAGAATGCCACATGCTGCATGTCTGTAGAGAAAGAAAGATGAAAACTCTTTTCTTCAACTAAACCAGTGGATTATAGATAATGCCATGAAACTGGACCAATGTTTTCATGAAAACAAGTTGTCTTTTTTGAATTCATGCCATCTTGCTTTGCCTCAAATGCTCTATTTGGCTGGAGTTCAGCAGGGGTATTAGGAACTGCTGCTAGCTGAATGCAGAGCAAACTCTCACAGCCAAAATTAAGAACAGTGCTGTCTTCTGCAAGGTTTTTAAAACCTAATTAAAGTAAATACTTTGGAATGATTAAAAGGCACACACCATTTTAAGATAAAAGTTTATTATACTTAAAAAAGGAAGCTCTGTAATTTAAAATGGAAAGTTTATGAAGCTTCAGGATAAACCTCAGCTAGGAAAAATAACAGGTTTCAGATGTTCCAAATATCATACGTTAACCCCAAATGATCGTTCTATAACACCAGCTTCCTTAGTCCATGGTGGTCAGAATTAGAACACCCACTCTGCTTAAAGGCACAATGCTCACTGCCATCAGCCATTAATCATCCTGTTCCTGTCCCATATCAGGGCTCCAGACATGATGAGGGGGTGATTGTGTATCTATCTTTGCGCAGGAGGTTGGACTACAGACCTCCTGAGGTTCTTTCCCACCTGAATGATCCTAAGGTTCTAATAAATGACTGTTAGAGCAATATCTAACAAGTCCAAGCAGCTAGGAAATGGCCTATTTTGCAAGTCTGTTAGTATTCCAAGTAACGCTTGTGTATGACAGAGAAAGGGGGAGGATATTCAAATGTTATTTACTTAAGACTAGCTGTTATTTAATCTACAGAGTCAGATTTATTTGGATAGTTACTATAATTAAATTCCAACAGACTACTAGAAACATTGAAAGTTAACAACTATGTAATAAACTTTCAAGGCAACAATTAAGTGTGTTGGGGAGACAAGTCTACAAATCTTTTAAAGGTGCTATGAGAAAGCAGACAGAAAAAATAGTATCCAAAACCATTGTACTTCAGACTATGAGATTAAATTTTAAAAATCAGCATTTAGTTTATCCTTTTGGGAGCACCCTCCTGATAGTATGTAATAAACGACAGTGCAGGAGGATGCTAATGGAAGAACCTGCAGCCCACTGTTTGAGGCTTTTGGTGTGCTGTAATTGAAATCTCCCAGATCGTGACTAGAGCCTATTTGCTGTAAACAAAAAGGAAGAGTTAACAGAAAGTGATTCTGTGTGATTCTGTGAAAGTTTGTGTTAGGTAGGCTACTCAAGATACTGCCTGATTCAGAATTCACTCCCTCAGCTTCAACCACTAATGCCTGACATTGTTAAGTCTGTGGAAAAGTGCAAAGCCCTTTTCTTTTTTTTCCACCTCAGGTGTATATTGCTTGAGCAATAAAAAGTTTGCTTCCCTTCCCATGTACTGCTGGGATAACATTTGTCTGCCTAACTCACATTCAGAAACCCTTGGTGTTCTATATTGCCACAAGTGAAGCTTTTCCAAGAGTGGGATTTTATGAGTGACATGCCATTTTTCAGCACCTTCTTGCACTCATTTTTCTTGCCCTTCATCAGTGGTCATTCCCTTGACTATGCATAACTTAATCCTATGACTGCTTGGCATTGGGCATTGTATTTATTGTGGTCAGGGACATCCTCACAGTAGTGAGCATCTGTAGGATTTTGCCTTCAACATGTAATGTCCTTGTGGTTGCAATGTTGTCATTTCATCTTTTGCTTCACACATTGTGCTGATTTTATAAGCAGTAATCCAGAGCAACCCTTTGCAGTTACAGAATTCAATAACAAGTTGTCAGCAATCAATTAAAGAAACACACAGTATTCAAGCACACTATTTGTGTCATTATTAAAGTACAATAAGCTCTCTTGCCCAAAGAATAGTAATAACAGATCAGATTTTTACAAAAGATACGTTAAATCCCAAGAGCTCAAACAAACCAGCCTATTTTCCGTCATTTTTCCTTTGTTAGAAGCTTCCTCTTTTGAAAGAGTTACATTCTTCCTTAGAGAGTGCCTCAATTTTAAAATCATCACAGTAGATTCATGTCACCCAGATTTCATATTCTCTCCCATAAGAAAAGAGAAAAATCTTCAACTGCTAGGTCTTGACTGGTAGTTAGCTCCCTCTGCTTCTTTCTAGTCCAAACATTGCATTCATGATGTGTTTTCTTCTGTGTTGCTTCCTTGCAAAATACGTTGCAAAACCACAGTCTTGGAGAATGGGTACTCACTGTCCTAATATGAACTTCATTTCAGGATCAGACATCAATCACCTGAAATTTCTTATTTGAACTTTTAAATACAGTGAACCCTTGAATTTCATGGGACTTTGGGTCTCCATGGCTACCGCAAAGGCCTCAATCTGCGAAGATAAGCAGCTTGTGAATATGCAATTAAGTCCCGCCCATAGCACCGCCCATGTCAGCCCTGGAGCACTCCAGTGGTGTGTTGGCCCTGCCTTGCTTGCTGCAGCACAAAGGACGTGTCTAGGGGCTCTGGTGGGTGACTGCATGCCTGTGGGAGGCTCCCAGCACTCACGGGGCACCACACCAGGAACAAAAACACTTCTCTTTGCTGGTCACCGGTGCACACCAGCACTGGGGGACAAGCCCACTCACCCCACTTCCAGGGCACCACTAACCCTCAGTGCTGGGATTGGGACGGGCGGGCTTGTCCCCCAGAGCTGGTGTGCACAGGCAGCTGGTGAAAGGAAGTGTTTGTGTTCGCGGCATGGTGTCCCTGCAAGCGCCAGGAGCCTCTTGTCTCTTTGCACTGCAGCGAGCAAGGTGGGGCTGACACAGCACCAAAGCACTCTGGGGCTGAGGGGGTGTTGTGATGGGTGGGCTCATTTGCATATTCATGACTGTCTATCTTCGCGGGTCACTCTGCACATGCACAGTTGCCAATACACCGTGAAGCATGGGGCTGTCTTTGTGAGGAAGAAAAGATGTGATGAACTGAACTCGCGAGATAAGAACCACAGAGTACTGAGGGTTTACTGTAAATTAACCTAATCCATTTCTGGTCACGTTGCTTTAAGCAATTACTTAAGTAAGATCCTTAAGCCAGCATATCCTGAGCTATTGTATTCACCTCCAAATTAAGTTTGTGATCCCTGTGCCCTCTTTGACACCTGGATGAACGTTTGTTAAATGTGAGTATTAAAACACTTTATAGCATGTGGAACTTTATGATAACACTGGAGATATTGTCATTCACTTCAGAATAGACTTGCTTAACCCTATGAACATACCTGCTAAAAATACGGCCAAAGACTAATATTTCCACTCTAAAACTGGTGTCTAGCTTGAGCTTTTTTAAGTAGAGATAATACAAATTACTGCTACAAAGGCAGTGATTATCCAACAAGGCTACTCATCATTTGGCATTGAAAATTATGTATCTCAACTAAAAAAAAAATCTTATGAAGCAATGGAGCAAGCAGGCTACCAGATGCTTTTTCATATCTTTACGGCTGATTTATTTCACAAATAATTTCTCATTTATTTTCCAAATATTTGATCTTGGAAAGATACACTGTGTCCTTACTAATATAGATAGTGGATGGTGTAATGAAGGCTAGTGCTGTGTATATGAATCTGTATAAACTAATGAAAAAAGGATCATCTGCTTTAATTTCATTTTAGACAAGTTCCTAATCAGTCAGAGAACCCTGCAAACTTGTCTCGTGCACTCTTGTTTCATGACTGGCATATTTATTTATATTTACGTGTTACACATAGTGTAAGCAGAGATTTAGTCCCTTGCTTTGTTAACAAACAGGGAATATTAGTCTCCTCTCTCAGCATGAAGGTAATACTGGTATTGTAGTTTGGATGTGCCTGTCAGAAGAAAGGACAATGAGGGAATTTCTATAATTCTGTTTTTTTAATTTGATCATTTTCATTCAAAGTAGGGTCTTTGGAAAGCTGTCAGCTCATCACTCAGCTACATTTCTTAGACAGCAACATTTAAATAATTTTCAAAACTGTTTTATAAGCTCCAGTTTGAGGCTGTGCATAAGCATGTTTGAAACAACTGCGAGATTAGGTGGAAGTTGGAAGTAGCTTTCCATCTCTCCCCATTTCACAAGAAAGCAAGAGGGGCTCTGTAGCTTATGAAATGTGATCAGTTTACTGTTCAGTCCTTATGATAATATATTTTTGTAGGCTGCTGACGTGAACTCTAAAATCAGCCTCTTAATTTTTTTGTCCTCAAAAAAAGTCAAACTTCTCTGTCTCTAGAAAATCCAGACAAACATAGGGCCTACTCTTTCTTTCAAGAGTAGCTGCTGTGCTTACTTAGTACTCAAGGAAATGCTTGAAAACCAGGAGGAAAAAACCCTAACTAGCCTACTCTAAGCGACCTAGCTAGATGCTTCCCACAGCTCCTTGCTTCACACACAGCTTGGCTGTATAGTCATCCATCTGCAGTTTAATGAAAATGTGAGGAATGGAGGTTCCTTACAAATTGTTTTAGAAAGCCAGTATTGTTTGATGAAAAGTTAGCGTAACCATTATAAATGTCTCCGCTCATTGTTAAGTTAATTTCCTAAAATGTTTGTCTTGTTCTTGGTAACTTCTGTGTTTATAGCTGGTGGTACAAGATTTTTGGCTGCAGCACTGCTTTTAAGATCATCTATTCATGTAGAAATCAGTTCTATCAGCAGATGCTGCATGAGGGTTCACCAGTCAGTTACAATTCTCTTAGGGATTCTTAAATTTTGTTACTTTGACAGTATAATGAGTCTTTGGTGAAACAGCCTAATAAATAAGACATAAGCAAATAAATGGGATATAAAAAGTATGAACTTTCTTGAAAAGAGGACTTTTCTAGGTATATTCTAATAATTGCTTGGGATGGGTTGGATTAGTTTTCCAGGCTATAACAACTGTAGCATTCTTCAGGAATTATCTTCCTGAGCAGTTTGACATCATTTATGCAGGATTAACTAATGAAGTGTAATTTTCTCTGCATGTAATTTTATGTAATCTGATAATAAGCACAGTTAAAAAAATTGGCACATGCATCATGTTTTCAGGGATGCAAGGTAGTTTTAACAGCACTTTTTGGCCTACTGTGAATTCCTGTGTGTCTGAATGGGACTGACTGTTGTATCCACAGGATCTCAAAACACTCTACAGTGCAGCACATTTTTTGAAGTAACTTGATATGAACTGGGAAGAGAACACTAATTAACAGGCTTCTGAGTGCTCAGCTTTGTCCACTTGACTTCTGTATCTCTCATGTTCTTAAGCATAAGGAGGCTTATTGATTTCTTGCTAACGGCTTTGACACAGTGTGTTTGGAATGGACATCATAGTATTTGTCTGCAGCAGATTGATTGGAAAAGGACAGTCAGTCACTTTTTCACCTTATAGATTCATGAAGAGACTTTAGGTTAAGGTTTAGACCCACAAGGAATTTCTTCTTTCTTCTGGAATCCTGGTGGTTTTTATACCAGTGGCAGAAGAGGTGGTATTTCTGTCCCAGGAAAAGGACCGAGGCAGCATGCCCTGTCGGCCTTGCTATGAGAAACAGTGTCAGATTAGATAATATCCTGAAGTTCCTTCCAACCTCATCCATTCTCTCATTCCTTACCAGGGACTAGGACTGATCAGTCAAGAACAGGAACTTCTTTGAACAAACACTTGTCAGGCTGTCAAGAAATATGGGCAAAGGGACCGGTTTACTGCCTGCAGCCCTCAGCACTGCCAGGTAATGCAACTGGAAATCTTTCTTACATTTCCACTTGTTAAGTTACTGGTTTTCTTGAGCAAGGCTTCTTAAGATATTCTAATTCAGTTTATACTGTGAAGTACCAGAGGCACATCTAAGATATTTTAATTAAATTTGAAGTGGCCTATATCAAATTAGCTAGAGAAAAGTGAGCCCCAAAGGAAGAGTAATCTTACTTTACTTTGTTTCCTGAATGGGAAGATAACACTTGCAAGAGTTGAACTTTATGGCCACAAGAATGCTAGAAGTCAAAAGCAGAAACTCATCTACCATCACTGATAGGAAGTATTAGTCATTATTATTTATGATGCTTTGTACAGTAGAAGCCACATAGCAACAGCGAGCCAACACCTTCTGTGTTTGGAATTTGCTGCTACAGAAACCTTCACACTCTAAATTATGCAGACCAGAGTCTGCAGGGTATCATGAGAGGATTACCATCTTTTTACTAGTTTTACAAACTAAATGTATGTCCTTATATTGTAAATCTCTATTTTTATTTCTACAGTGTATCTCTCAGGAAAAAGGGGGCAATAAAATAGGTCAGAGGTGGAAAGAGAAGCAAAGATCCTAAAACCAAAAGGAAAATAATTATTGTTTAGGAAAGGCCAGGTCATAAGCTAGTTATTTGTTCAGTGACATTTTTTAGGGACTTCAAAATTTGGGAGAATTCTACCTTGAAGGATTCATGTTCTTCCATAGCAGACCTCAGCACAAGTGTGACTATGGAAAATTTATGAAATAAAAATATACTCCATTTGTGGAAAGACAGAAGTAATATATTGTGCAAGACAGAAGTGACAGGAATACTTTAATTTAGAGGAACATAATATCTTAATTCCAGAGAAGGGGAAATATGAACTTGATGGTGACGAGGGCAGTTAACTGACCTTAAAAAATATCCACAAGGTTCCATCTATGGAAGCCTAAGGACACTGCCTTAAATACTGGTGACTATTCTTGGCTTATCAGTAATTGTTTCTGTTTCTTGTGAACCCGGGAGCTTGTGAAGTTTTAAAAGTGCGTAGATACGTCCTTGAAATTGTTTGAAGCAGGTTATTATTTTCTTCTGTACAAATGAATAATTGACAACAGCTGGTCTGCTTGCATTTGGAATTAGTACTTCAGACTGAGAGCCTGGGGAGTTAGTATGTGTGTTTGTGTGAAAATACAGGGCTGCCAAGACAGAAAGGTGTTTATAGTGCATTTACAAATACGTAGTACAGTAATCCCCCACATATTCACGGTCTGTATATTTGCGGGTCCCACCTCTCGTGGTCCATTTTTCTGTGAGTTGTGCAACCTCGTGCAGGTGCAGAACGAGCTGTGAACTCAGTAAGCTCATGAATATGTAATGAGCTCATGAATATGTAAATTGGTCCTGCCTGCTGTCACTGCACACCGGACTTGCCGCCAATCCTTCATTTTCACCATTTAGGGGCAAGGGGAACCGTCACCACCTCTGTGAAGCCGGTAGCACTGCTGCACAGCAGGCACAGAGGCACTGGGGCTGTGCTGGCACTTCTGGGCATGGCGGCTTGGTGCTGCTGGGAACTGGGGGATGGCGAGGGACAGTTGCCGCCACCAAGAACAACCCTGGGGTGGCAGCAGATGGAATGTTTAATCTCCTGGATGAGGTGCTGAGTGATATGATCTAGATGTAGATGCTAGGTTAGTTGGACTATAGGCTGGACTAGATGATATTTGAGGTCCTTTCCAGCCTTATCTATACTGTGAATACTGTGTATCCTGTATACCAGAAGGCACAGAGATGGATATGACCAAGACTACCTTACAACTCAGTGGCAGAGAGAGGTTTCTTAGTGTTTTCCACAAAAGTACTCCATTTCTGCAAAGAGGATTTGATAGTGCTCTGTCTCTTATTTGATTACTCAGTAGCCCTTTCATCTCTCTGCAGATTGGACAGGGGAAGAAATTGCAGTTCCCTACCTGCCTCCACAAATAAAAGCATTTCCTTACTCTTACTGTGCCCTTGGCCCTGGTGTGGAGCGGCCATTAAGGGCTATTGGGTCCACATTGTGGATTTGATTTTTGGCTTCTCAGATGAGGCTGCCGAAGCCGGGAACAGTTAATGTCAATTAGAGTTAATGCCGATTAGAGTCGTGGCTTTTGTGTAAAGAACATTAGTCCAGTAAGAGCTGTCCTGTGACCAGCAGGCTGTTTTACAGAAGTCAGCAAACAAGCCACCCAATGGAAATGGGTTTCAGTCTTGAAAGTACAGAGTCTTGCCAGAGTCTTTGGAAAAGCTGTCGAAAGCAAGAAATTCCCTTCAAGGCCTTGGTAATGTCTCCACCTTGAGTTGGTTTTTTTTCCTCTTAATGCCCTACTGGATTTTTACAAGCATTTTAACGTGATCTTCTAAAATATGATTAACTTGTGTATGTACTTGAGGCTCTCATGAACAAAACAGATTTTAAAGTGACTTTTCCTGTTAACATAGAGTTACATGTAACCAAGAGGCTGCCAGAGCATACTGTGTGAAAGCTTCTCTGCCAGGTAGGTTCACATTTAATCCGGGTAGCATTGATTTCACTCTGCAGTTTGCATTTCTAAACATACCAATACACAAGTACTGGAGGATTAACTTTATGTCTTGTAAAGAGGTTGGCATTGTTCATGATAATGCTCAGTGTTTGGTATTATTACAGCAAGTCATGAGAAGGTTCAGCTGTTTCATTAGCTGACTGAAAACAATGAAGTCTTAAGTTTCATTAAAATCAGATGCAACACTTGAGTTCCAAGATCAGCTGGAAACTAATAGGAAGAATACAAGCTATCATATCCTAACTGAGATAGGCTGAGATGTGCTGAGCTGTGCTAATCACCTTGAGGATCATACGGAAGTGATTCTGCATTAAAATATGTAGTATCGCAATCCCGGGATGTAATCTCCTGGAAACATGTAGAGCTAAGGCAAGCCAATGTGGGCTTTGCTTGTGAAAGGATATATGTGGAGCTCTTTCTTGTCTGACAGATCAGCTGAAGATGCGCCAGCAGTTTATGGGCTCCTTAGTTTGGAGGCTTCACAGAGTTGGTGCAGCGGTTAAACCAAGAGAGAGAGGGAATCTCTGCATCAGTTCTTTATGTTTAAAAGTCTGGAACTCAGTAGTATGTAACTCTTGATGATAATGGAAGGGGATGAGGGATCCAGTTGCTGTTATCCAAAGAAGACAAAGTAACCTGAACAGCAGCTGTGCTCAGCATTAAGCTTGTAGTTCCCCTTGCTGGATAGGGAGTCATAACCTTCACACCAGCGCAGGAAAAGGGGTACACAACTGAAGGGTTGTGATGGACTGGACTCCTCCAACTGTATTTCTCTCATCAATTTCCACTAAACTGAGGCAAGAAATATGGTTAGAGGTTAAGCCAAAAATATATGGAGATAACTTTAACACAACAGAAAAGAGAGCGTGGTCCGGTTTCCCCATCCCCATGTTCCAGGCAGTATTTATTTCCCCTTATAGATGGTTTAGCCTGTGGAAAGGCAAGATTTTGAAATGAAGACAGCAGAAGGATTTGGCTGGTTTCTTATATTTAGAAAAAAAAAAAATCTTACCCAGCCTTGAAAACCAAGGCTATAATTGTGAAATGAATAAAATAATTACATATAATCTAAGAGGGAAAAAAAGAACCCTTTAAATGTTTTATTTGTTTTTTTAATGTTTACTTAACTTTAGAAGCTAGCATAGTGGAGGAAAGAAACCCTTGTTAGAGACTGGAAAACTGTGGAAACCTGTTGAGCCATGTTGCAAAAGCTTTCATTCTACATGTTCTGAGGTAATCCAAGGAAATAAGGAGTCCTAGGAAATATGGATTAAATCATAACATGTTTAAAATTAAAAGTCATTCTGATAGGAAATGTGACAGTCATAGCAACAAACCAATGACATTTGAAACACAATAAAAACCAATACCAACATTTGGCTATCCCTATCAAAAGGTTTGTTAAGATTTAAGAGTGTGGCCTTTACCGTTTTCTATCAGAAAGCCTCGAATGCTGAAGCAATGGAGGATATTATAATTCACAGTCCATTGGCTTTTTCTAGAGATTGAAAGCTCAGTGGAAAACATTCTGAAATCAAGAGATAAAATTCCCAGAAACTGCGGTGACTTGAATAAGATGCAAAATCACCTGAGGTCTTTCTTCCCCAAACTTAGGAGCTGGAATCTTGCCTTTTGTTAGCTCCTGCAAGGAAAAAGTCTGCAGTGAAGTGAAATGAAACACAATAGAACAATCTGTGTCTGGACTTCAGCCAAACAATACACCCCCTTTTGGATCCCAAGGGAACTTTGATGTGCTGGCAGATTTGTTAGAATGTATGACTGTGATAAAGGCATCCACACAGTGAAGGAGGCCCAACTGGGTTCAGAGGGAGCTGCAAATATAAAAGCAATGCAATGTAACCTGTGTTTTGATTGAAGAACCCTCCCATGGAACAAGATGAAGGAATTCAGCGTCACAAAGTGTTACAGCCTTAGTTGAGTCTTGGTACCTTTCATCACAGAAAATGGTATTCAGCCCACAACTAAAACATTAAATCAGGAGATATGAAATGAAAACATGAGAAGCAGAAACATGGCTTTTGACTAAATGAATTGGCTGTAAAAACAAGGGTGAAAATATAGTATAAAATTATCAAAGCTCTCTGCAATTTTTGCAGCACTTTCTCAGCCACAAATATGCTTTCCCGCATAAGACAGTAACTGTGTTTCTTTGCAGAGCTATCATTAAGTACAGCAGAATGCCAAGTGAATGTCAAAGCTTTGAATGCAAAGTATTAGTGTTTTCTTTCTTTCTTCTTTCTTTCCTTTGGAAAAAATTGAGAGATTTGTTTCACTTATGCATTTTTAACAGATTCAGATTACAAAACAATACTTTTTACACACATATAAAAATGAAGATGCCAAGGATTTCTTTCAATAAGTTCTTTCCAAAAGATCTGTTCTTTCCTGTAGAAAAGGTTTTTTTCCTTTTTTTTAATTTTTCTTTGGAAAGGTGAAGAATACTTTCAGCACATAGATGGCAGTCTGCTTTCTAATTCCATTTTGCCTTACTGGCCTGGCTAAACGTTCTTACTGCTCAGTAGTGACTGGATCATGCATGAAAGCATACTAATGCACGGTGCTGAAGCACTGCTAGTTGACTGAGAACAAATATTACCACTGTATATCTGAGGTGTATTTTGGTCTTTGCAATTTTTGGAGCCTTGTTTTGTTTCTTCTTCATAATTAGATTGTTGTGAGCAGCAGGGTTGATGAAATGTAATCATCACAACTCCATCTAGGACTGAGCTTGCATTACAAGAAATGTGAGTTGTGTCTACATGACACAATGCAACATTGTGAAGCTATGGCAAGTTAGCTCTGAGGACCAGAAGTACGGCCCCGTGAGCTGCAAATATGCCCCCGGTGCCGTGCAACAGAGGGAGTTCAGGAAAGTAGGCTGGTGGCAACGTAGCTGCAGGCAGGCGTACTGTGCACTCTGTGTAGCCATGACCTCCCTCCTACTTCTCTGTTGACCTGCATGATTTAGTTTAAAGTTTTCAATCAGATAAAATGGCAGATACACACATATGTTTTTTCCGTACCAAATGTAAACCCTAATGCTGGGCAGGCACTGGAAGGAGTCCTTGAGAAGCGTTATATGTATAATATAGTGCTCAAGAAGGGGATTCTCTGGATTCCCGGTCTATAGTCCTCAAGGTTACTGTGTGTAGCCCTGGCCCCTAGGAACTGGCCTACCAATTTTATTTGTTTTTTATTTCTTTACCTCTTAAACTAACTGCAAAATTCAGTAAAATATAATGTAGTATTTCAGTGTCTGCTTCTGTCTTATCTATAGGCAACATGTGTGTTTTAATCTCTGTATCTTTTATTAACATACTGTTCCATTGGAACTAAAAAATCTAGATGCTTTATTTGCTGACCCATGTGAAGTTGCAGCCACTAGACACAGAACTGCCTTGCTGGAGAGTAACCGTTTGAGGGCTGGGTTTTTTTATGTGTCATGTCTCATCTGGAGTATTTTATAAGAGGATTAATCACTTCCTAGTTTTGTTGAACCTGAAACAAGACTTTCTGACTGAAATTCATATAACTTAATTTTTCTGTGGTTAGCTGTAAAACCCACCAAGAAATCATGCCATCCAGCCAGGAGGCTTTAATTTGGTTTTAAGGAGAAAGAGACTCAGTTTGGCAGACAGACACGGGGTAGCGAAAATATGCATACAAAAATAATACACAATTTTTTTCTGTACCCTATACTCCTCATGAATTATGCTTATTTTCATTTGCAGAAGCATGGACACTCCTGCAGAGTTGTCTCCTTGTTTTGAGGGAAGGTAGGATGGAGTTGTAGTGCAGGAGGTAGGCTGCAGAGCTCTCTAATGTCTGAGACTGGAGACAAATATCAGACCATTTAATACAATGGCCTTTTCTTTGTTCCATAAACTAATGTGTCAGATGCAGTAATCAGCTCAACAGGATATGGCACTCTGCTGTGTTGGAAAAGAACACACATTCTTTCTGAAGACGAATTAGAAATCTGCTGTTGTTAAAAAGCCATCTTCAATTCTGCAGGTGAATAGTCTTATCTGTTTATTCCAGAGCTCCTCTTGTCCAATGCTCTTAGGATGCAATGAGGAAAAACATCAGAAGCATCAAAACAATATCTCACTGCTCAGATATTACTGCTGAACAGTGCTGAAATACTCTTTGTGCAACAGAGCACACTACAAGCCACTCACAGCCCTCAGACAGCAAATTCTTCACCAATAAAGGATCAATAAGCATCTAAGAATAGCGTTGGCCAACAGTTTCCTGTCAAACGGTTTTTAAATCTGACATGGTCTATTTTTTCTTAATAAGAATCTCCAGTGGCTGTCAAATGTCTTCTTTTTTTTCCCCAAAAGATGTGGTTTTAAGGGAAAAAAAAGAATCCATGTTTTTCTAAAAAAAATGAATATGGAGTATCAAAATCTTTTCATGATGAAAAAAAGGGGAATAAATCGATAACTTTGGTTTCCCCTGAAAAATACAGCAAAAATGATGAGAAAGCTGATTCTTCATCTAACATGAAAGATATTTTCCATATTTGAGCTTTTCCTGTTACTCTGTGCTGAGAGTAAATCTTTATTTTGTCATAAAAGTCAGCAGCAACCACATGTATGACAATCAAAGTTACAAGCAAATGATAAGTAAATAAGTAATTTAATATCTAAATGATATCTAATTCACAAAATAGAATTTTAAAAATGAAACTTTAATTGAACTGTTTACCTTAATGTACCTGCTTCCATAAAATCCCAATAACATGTCAGTAACTCAGTTTCCATCTCTTAAGCTTTGGTGTAATAGCTTATAGACATAGAATTCTGGCTTGAGTAAAGTATTATATTAAAGGATTTATGCATTTAGTGTACTATTAAGTGCAAATACTGGCATTTAAACCTAGCATTAGCCAGTCAAACCTGTGTTTAGGATGTCTGACTGCAGTCATGTTGGGGTTGGGTTTTCCTCCTGTTCTGTTATCACAGGTTGACTTCTGTGACTGACTCTTCAGCTTGTTATGTCAGTATAAATGCTACCTTTTAAGTTTTGAATATTTGAAATAATTTTCTTGTTTTAACCAAGCTGGGATTTAGATATCTAATGTAGATGGGTTCACAACATGATGTATATGGTGTGGGTCTAAGTGTCACAAGATTTTTGCCTAATTTTAAGTGCTTGAAAAACCTTAAACCAATTTAAAATGTGTCAGATCAGTGATCACAAAACTGAACTGAACTGAACACTAAATTCACTTCATACACTTTCTATGTAAAACTTTGTCTTGATCTACTGTGACTTACCTTTGAGAAGTCCAGATGGAACAAAAAGATAAAAGCTGTACTTGTTACCCAGTGCAGTAAGTAGTGTGACAGCCAAAGTTCACATTCTGAATGTGAATTAACTCCTATGGCTCAGGATGATCATGGTTGAGATAGGAACAATTAAGGAGAGCACATTGTGAGGACTAAGCCCTAAACACAAAGACATGTTGAGAACTGCACGTATATATGTTTGTAAATGTTATTCCCTGTGTGTATTCCATTGGTGATGAGGGCTTTCCTAGCTTTCGCACTTGGAATCCCTTTCCAAAAGTCCTGAATGTGGAGAGGAGAACTGTCTTGTGAATGTGTGTGTGCTGATCACTGCTTCAGTATCAACTCAAAACTCCTGCTTTTCATATGTTTGGTATTCAGAGATCATGGTACCTTCTAACAATCCAGGCTGATAAAACAAGATGCATTTCTATACCTTCTCTCTTTCCCAGAACAATGCAGTGTATTCTCTCTCAGTGCACATATGGCCTCCATATTTATGGAAGTTCCATCTACCCTGTGACTTTTCATACATTATTTGAAATGTATGAATATTTACTATATATTGGAATGTATGGTAAATATTCTTTTTAATTACATAAAAAATTATACTTCTGCACAAAAATAAGAATATAATTCCTGTGGGACATACCTCAAACTTTCTGCCCAAGTATCTGTATTTCAAGGATGCAATAGATAATTTCTGGGGAAAAAGGTTATAGTATTTCTAATACTCAAGAATCTCAACACGTTAAGTGAGTGCAAATACACATCACTTGTTCACTGCCCTTTTTCCACAGTGCTGTGAGAACTGTTCTTTTCGTAAGTGGTGCATAGGTCTTACTGCAGATAGAAACCAATGTTTCAGAAGGCAATTACTTATTATATGATATGTACTGAACGTAATTCTCAAATGTCTTGATGTAGAGCCTATGTGTGTGATTTCCTTACTGTGTTAAGACAAAATCCTGGCATTTCTAATCACATTGCAAGGGTGAGCAGGTGCAAATACTGCATGGCTGCCTAAATGGTGATGGTTACTGCTGTTGTAAAGAGGTGAGGAAGCACTTCTGCCATGTTCTCAGCTGTAACAGCAGAAACACAAGTTTGCTCATCAAATTCCTTCTGCTGTTAGTTCCCCAGGGAAATAAGTGTGTCCCCCTCCAAACTGGCTGGTACTGACACATCTGCTTTAAGAGTGGCAAATTAAAACATCTGCCTGGAACAAAGACTGCTGCCGCCAGGGCACATGGTCTGCATGTGAAGCTGTGGTTTTCTTGGGACCTCAGAGCATTCTTTACAGGATGGTAGCAGGGGCCACCCCTCTTTAGGACTGATGCAAGCAGCCATTGCCAATCCTTGCCAGACAATTAAAAGGCTATAGAAAAATAAAAACTTCTGTGGATTCCTGGAAAGTTTTCTGCATTGCCCCTAGCTGGTCTGACAGACCTCCAGTCGCTTCCTGGCAGAAATGGTAATGTTCTCTTAGCATCCAGCCTGCCTGTGGGTTTGTAAATTTGTGCTAGAGCCATAGCTGAATACAAGGCACTTGGAAGTGCCAAAATCTATGATTAAAAAAAAAAATCCCTGTGTCGGAGATACTGCAGCCTCCTGCTGGAAGGCACGAGACACTTGTGATATCGATTCAGTGATACAGAAGTACTTTAACATCTAGAAAACATCTCTGTCTATTCCTTGTTGGAAATGTGTTTAGTATCAAATTAATTGTTCATGGCAGTTGACCACAAGTTATTATACATTATTTGCTGCCACTGCTACATTGCAAAAGCCTCACTGGTGGCAGACTAGCATGAATTCATAGCATTTGATACAAAGAATCTCTCAGAAGAAAGACATGCAAAGACTTACAGCTTTAAATTATTTAATTCCTGTCATTCCCTTAAACAGATATATGAGACGAATTAAACCATCGTTCCTCATCAAATCATTTCTTGCTGCTTAGCTATGGAATTTTAGGATATTAAGAAGCTTGTGAGACAGGGGTGTTGATTGCCAAGTCAGCAGAAACTTTAGAAGTCTGTGTCAAAACTAAGCTTGTTTGACATGCAGGACCAAAATATTTGCAGTCGTATAAAGCTTTGGCTTTTGTTTTTAGTTTGTTTTTTAAGTAGTTCTGGGACAGCAGTTGATGTCCTCTTTTGCAAGGCGCTAATATTAGAGGGCTTTTTGATGTGGAGAGGAGACTGCACTATTTCTTGGGCTGAAACACTAGAGGTTGTTGCTCATGATGGTGAACAAAAAAGTAATGAAAACTGTAGCAATCAGTCTGCTGGGATGGAGGTCTCAGACATACACAGTTCCCAAACAAGCATGTGCTGCTTTGAACATTGCTTGTTATTGTATGTGCACTGCGTGTCTGACTCACACATTCCCATGTCTTCAGGGCTGGCAGGAAAGTGGAAGCTGGGGCTAACTGAAGGACATGCCAGTTTCTTGATTAGATTGTCTAGACTCTAGGTTTTTAATAAGCAGCCATCAGGTCTTTTTCAGTATCCATGGGGGATTCTTAGTGACTGGCATGTCACCGGGAAGGCTTGAAAATAGTTGGACAATGGCATGAGAAGCTCTGGTCTTGGAAATTTTGGCCTGATTATTTTGATTTTAAAATGAGTGAGTCTTATTCATTGTTAAGAAATTATCTATCATAGTAGCTAATTGTGAGATGCCACCTGGTGCACTGCATCCAGCTCTGGGATCCCCAGCAAAGAAAGGACATGGACTTGTTGGAGTGAGTCCAGAGAAGGGTTGGCCAAATTGATTAGAGGGATGGAGCATCTATGTTATGAGGAAAGGCTGAGAAAAGAGGGATTGCTCAGCCTGGAGAAGAGAAGGCTGAAGGGAGCCGTCAAGAAAGATGAAGAGAGACTATCAGCCCTTGTCCTTTTGGGAGACTTCAACCTCCCAGATATCTGCTGAGAACACAACACAGCAGAGAGGAGGCAGTCTAGAAGGTTCTTGGAGTGTATCGAGGACTGCTTCTTGGCACAGCTGGTGGGTGAGCCCACCAGGGGTGAGGCTCCACTTGACCTGCTGTTCACAAATAGAGAAGGGCTGGTGGGAGATGTGATGGTGGGTGCAGTGACCATGAAATAATAGAGTTTTCAATAAAGAGTGAAACAAGGAGGAACATCAATAAAACCTCCACACTGGATTTTCAGAGGGCAGACTTCAGCTTATTTAAGCAATTAATTTGGAGGGTACCTTGTGAAACAGACCTTAAAAGCAAGGGGGTCCAGGAAGGCTGGATGTACTTAAAGAATGAAATCTTGAAGACACAGAAACAGGCTGTCTTGATGTGCCGTAAGATGAGCCGAAGGGGAAGCCTGCCTGCCCAACCTAATCTCCTTCTATGGCCAGGTAACTCACCTGATGGATGAGGGGAGGCCTGCTGAGTTGCTCAAACGTGTCCAGAGAAGGGCAACGAGGCTGGTGAAGGAACTGGACTACAAGCCCTGTGAAGAGCGGCTGAGGGAGTTGGAGTTGTTTACCCTGGAGAAGACAAGGCTCAGTCTCAAGCTGTGCTAGGGGAAGTTTATGTTGGATGTTAGGAAAAACATTTTCACTGAAAGAGATTTGCCATTGGAATGGGCTGCCCAGGGAGGTGGTGGAGTCATCGTCCCTGGAAGTGTTTAAAAATAGACTAGATGAGGCACTTAGTGCCATGATTTAGAGGATGTGATGGTGTTAGGTAATAGGTAATGTAATAGGTAAGGTAATTGGTAATAGGTTGAACTTGATGACCTCAAAGGTCTTTTCCAACCTTGTTGATTCTATGATTGTGTATTTACAAGATCATATAGTGACAGGACAAGGGGAAATGGCTTCAAACTGAAAGAGAGTAGGTTTATATTAGATGTTAGGTTTATATTAGACTTCAGGCAGGCTTATACTAGATATTAGGAAGAAATACTTTACTGTGAGGGTGATGAGGCACTTGAGCAGATTGCCCAGAGAAGTTTGGAGTCCTGTCCCAGGAGGTGTTCAAGATCAGGTTAGATGGGGCTCTGAGCAACCTGACCTACTGAAAAGTGTCCCTTGCCCACAGCAGGAGCATTGGAACTGGGTGATCTTTTAATCCCTTCCAACCTAGGCCATATGATTCTATGATTCTACTACTATATGTAACAGCACTGAAGACCTGATGCTTATTCCAGGTGACTCATATATTCCCAAGGAAAGATCTTCTGGGAAAAGGAAATTAGTAGTGGTGTCTGTTTTTATTGTTTCAAGTAATGCTATCTTCAGATATGTGATTAGTGGGATTGTGCTGCTGTTTTTATCTTCCACATCACCCTTCCTCCCCTCTCTCCCACCCCCTAAGGAGCCTTCTCGTTGTGAGAGACTTGCATGATGAAATAGGAAAATCTATAGACAGCGTTTGTTCCCCTTGGCAGCAGTCAGTTGTCAATCCAGAGAAGCTACAATCTCCTGCAGGGCTCTGGTTGAGGGTGCAAGGAATACAGAATCCTTCCTACAGTTTTTCAAATATCAGTCACAGATCCATGGATTCTTGGGATTGAGCCCTGTGCTGTTCTATTCCTATCACTGTGGCATCAAATTGACTAAAATTCTACAAAACAACGTGGCAGAGAAGTCCCCAGAAATGGTATTTATCCACCAGAAAATACATGGTCTTAAATAAGCAGTTTGGTTAGTTTGTAAGAGGGTAACAAGTCATGCCAGTTTAACTGATTCCAGTTGCTTAACCAGAAGAAAAGCTTTGTAATTAGGCTGCTGAGGTAGGACTTAGAAGATCTGTGTTCATTGTGTTCCACTGCAGGATTCCAAGGTGACCTGAACAAAATCTTTAATCTCTGTTCCCATCTAAAAAGGCGCAGCGGTAAGACTCTTTTTACTTAAGTTTCCACCTCTGAGGTTTGGCAGTGGGGATTGCCTCATCCTATGGGGATACAAGGTTATCAGTAGAAGGGAATGTCATTTCAGCTAAGCATTAGTCGTCTTTTTCTGCTAATAACTGTACTTGTGAAATACAACTATTCTATTTTTTAAGATTAAAAGAAAAAGTTACATGCTGTCTCCAAGGCTTTTCACATTACCAGAGGATTTCTTACAGAGTCCAGAAACCTGTATTGTTACAGAACTGGTCAGAGGCAAAGACTGAGAACCTGGAACTGCCCCACAGGGAAAAGGGGAGAATGGACTCCTGCATTGAAACAAATCCCATCAGTGGGACTGTGACAAGTCATCTTGTTTGTGGGAGAAGAAGGGAACTGCTATGCGTACCAGAGCAGGTGGGTTACTGAATTTGGTGCACAAAGAGTGAAGTTACTGCTGGGACACAAGCTGGCTTCCTTTCATGTTTTAGGTGGTAAATGCAGGCGTAATTTGATAGTCGCTGTTTGGCTTTTGATTGAATACAAAGGGGCAGACGGTTCCACTTAGTTCTGAAATGAGAAGCAATCATATCTGTGAATTGCACAGTGGCAAATCACAGTAATCTGCCTCATGATGCATCGAGCTGCCGTGCTACCAAGCTGCAGAGTACTGCAGAGGCAGCACACCCCCCTCACTGACCTGGGCTCTGCCTGCCTGAGGCATAGGTGTCATACTGAAGTGGTAAGATACAAAACGAAGTGCTTTATTCCACAGTAAAGAGCAATCTTAACCGGAGTCAAGTCTCACTAATCAAGGACTAACATTTTTTAATTCAGTTTGCATGACTGCATATTATATGAAATATATACAGTAATAGTTATTATTATTGTTGTTGTTCTGAAAATATCCTGGCATTTCCCGAGTTGGCTGTTTGAATACTAGTAGGGTACACTTTCAGAGTGAATTATATTTCTCCTGTATTAACTGCAACTTCTGCTGTCTGGAGACAATATGAAAACAAATGGTTAATGAATCTTATCTGATCAGAAGTAGGAATAGGATCAGAAAATACCCCTACCAGTATCTTCTTTGTTCCTTCTCTTCTGAGAGCATTTACTCTTATTTGAATCATTAAAATGGCAAATTGAAGTCCTATAAGCAGAATGTAACTAACATGAAAGCCAGCTGAACATCTGATAAAGATCACAACCCAGGGATTCATAAATGCCTGCCCTTCTCACCACTTTCTCTAACTCTCTTTTAAAATAGTAGCATTATATGTAAGTACAGTGATCCCCCGTTACTCGCGGGCTGTTGGGTCTGGTCCTCCTCACACGAGTCATGGGATCTGCGAAGATAGCGACCCCACTACGTAGTCAAGTACGCCACGCCCATAGCCACGTCCCCTCCCCTAAAAAGGTCTGGAGGACAGTCCTGAGAGCGGGGCTTGCTTCAGATGTCTGGCTGTGCTCTGCCGGGGTGGGGGGCGAGCGCTGGGGCGGGAGGTGAGCAGTGGGTGCCGGTGCCGCGCGCCACGCAAGAGGGAAGTCTCGGCTCCGCGCGAGCAACAGGGCTGGAGGCCGAGCAGACTAGGGGCACGGTAGGTTCTGCGCACGCGCCAGGTCCCACAACTTGCTGGAAAATCAACAACGAGTATGGGATCTCACAAATTATGGATCGCGACTATGTGGAGAATCACTGTATTAAGACGCTGAAAGGAAGACAACAGAATAGGCACCTGATTTGAAAACTTTGATCTCTTTGAATAGGGAAATTCAGCCACTAGCAGGCAGAGAACCTGCCATAGAAATCCAGAAGAAATCTGTTCTTTTCTCATTCTTTTAGTTCCAATATTTAATATTAAGGATCCTTAGAGAAAAGATATTGATAGAAATTTATTTTTTCCCCAGACTGAAGATTGGCTAGATAATTCTTCAGAATTTGAATGGAAGTTAAAATTTTTCTGCTTGATTGAGTTTATTGGAACATCAGCAATTTTTTTTCTCTGGATTTTTGACCAACTGTAGCATCTAAAAGTAGCTTCTGTGTAGAAGGGTTCTCATTTCAAAAATAGCCATGTATAGTAGAGTGCTTGCAAACCCAAATTTTCTTAATAAAATGTTAAGGGGTCATTAAGGCAAAGAGATACATGAATTAATCACATAGAAAACCTTTCTGTGCCAAAGAGTACAGAAGACTTGTTTTGCCTATGAGAGTAGTTCTTCCTGGGTCTGTGTGCCTAAGTAAATGGTTATCACTTTAAGAAATACATATGTATTTACTGATAATAATGATAATTATCACTTGATCTCCTGCCTTCAAAAACCCCTGTGGCTACTATCTGAGCAGAAGCAGACATTGTTGTCTTTAGTCCTAATACACGATCACATTTCCAATCCACTGTGTTGGAGAGGAGTGTACTTAACACAAAAAGGAACCAAGGTCTCCTGCGTGTGAACCCTTTTAAGTACTAAGCACAGGCCAAATACTTTGAAACTAGAGATTAGGAAGGTGGAATTTTTCATGCTTCTTCTTTGTTTTTACAAAAAAATGTGCAAGCTAGCTAATGGCAGAATTATTTAGGAGCTCTAGGATATTAGGATAAGATAGGAAGCTATTGAAAATCTGCAAATAAGCATGAGAGGAAGTGTAATGCATTGGAGAGCATATTCATATGTAGTTCTACATTCATGGCAATTGCATCAGCCTGTCTGGCTTCACAGTGGAGAAAAGTGTTCAAGAGCCCATTCCAGCCTAGTCAGGAAGGTTGTTGACTGTTGGCTCTCCTGTGCTGATGAGAAGAGGTTAAAAAGGGAGTCAGCAGGGCAGGAGACTCAGGAGTTTGCATCAATGTCTCCTTTCTGAGAGAGTGAGTTGGAGAATCGAGAGAGCATGAGACTGTGGGTGTCAAAGGATGTCTACAGGACTGGTTTCTCACCCCAAGACAAACGCATAAGATGCAGTTTGTGGAGCTTGGTGATTAGGCCACATACTATCAATGTCCAACTAAAACCATTGCTGTCAAACTGACTTACCTGTGCTGCAGTGGTAGGAACAACCTCTCTGAGAAGCACGGATGGCCTTTCTTGAAGGCCACAGACTGTGTTTGTGCTGAGACTTGTCTGCTTCACAGTGTTCACCATCAAAGCAGTAACCTGCCGATCCTGTTTTCTCCAGTGCTTATAAGGGAAGATATAAAGAATAAGCAATGAAAGAGAAAGATCTATTCTTGACTGGAATCAAGGATGTTAAATTAAGGTCTTTCAGAAAAACTTGTATGGGACATAACAGAAATATAGAAGGGATTCTCAATACTCTCTCTGATGGTAAGGGAGCCTTTGGCACTGGGATGCTCACTAGGGATCAGACAACTGCACTGTAATTCTTTGATCAAGTGTTTTCTTATTGTTTCTAAATTACTGACTGTCATGACTGACAGGCAGCAGCTTCACTACTATGAATTCCTTTTTTTTCCCTTTCCTCCTTTCTTGAATGCTGATGTGCATTTTTAGTGTGTGTGAACAATGCTGCTTTAAGCAGTTGTGGTGTTGGGGAGCTCTGATCTTGAAAGTGAAAGCAGGGGATACCAAGCCAGCCGTGTTTGTTGAGCTTTTGACACACTCATCACTGAGGTCCGAGGAAGGGTCTGCGGCAAAATCCTGTGTAACTCTCTGAAGGGGCAGTGTTGACCGCTGGTAGGAGAGCAGAGGAAGGGTAGATGGCATTTACTACAGCTGAGAGGAATGTAGCTTTATGGCTCCTAATGTGCACTAGTTCCAGGGGGCAAACTTGCACACAGTTGTGTCAGGCCACTGTAAGGCGTATTCCAGAGTGGTGTGGAGCATTTGGTGCAGTAGGCGCTGGAGCAGCACGGTGTAGAGAAGCTGTCAGCTGGGAGGGATGCACACTTCCACCACTGAGTATTTTTCTGTATCAAGGCAAGAAATTAATTTTTTCTGTTTAACTGCACAATGCAAATGCCTCTTGCCAAGAGCCTGTCTTCTCAGTTTAAAGATGTGTTAATTGAGTAATAGACAATCTTTGTCATGAGGGAACTGTATGTCTCACGGATGTCTGCTACTGAATCGTGACAAGTTCTACAAAGCAATATTTTTTTAAGTAGTACATCCCTGCTGTACTGTGTGGGTTTTGCTGTGGCTATTGTTCCAGACAGGACTGGCCATAACCTCTGGAATAGATCAGTAGTGTGAGCTTTGTTTTGTTATTGTGGTAACCCTTGTAACCTAATAGTTAGTTTAATTTATCTTATAATACAGAAATAGCAATGTGCTTCTGGTAAAGAAACCCAATTCTGTTTATTTTTCCCAGTCCATAAAGAAACATTGTTCTCACCAAATCTTGCTTCTCCATTAATTTTGCAACTACAGTCCTATGAAGGATTGTTCTGTCTCGCATGATCTCAAAGTATTTATTGTTTTTAGTGCCTGTCTCCATCTAAGATATCAATACACTAATCTTTGAGAACTTTTGGCAATTATATTGCAAAAGACTGTCTTGAGACATCTTAAGCAAGTTTGCTTCCCTGATGACAGATACCAGAACTTACCAAAATCAGTATCTTTTCAGATATATCAGATCAGATACTCAAAATCACTATTTAGCTTTGACAGCTAGAAACCCTCATTGAGTGATTTTCCATGATGTATCTTCTTGAACTATTACTTGTTTTCAGTGGTGCCATCTATGTATTATGATCTGGTAAAACAGCAAAAGCTTCTGGTATTTGAAAGGGGATTTCCCTGCAAGACCAACTTGGTTTCTTGTTTTAAATCATTCCCTCTAAGGAATGACTAAGAAAATGAATGCGGGGGGACAGAGTTGTTTTCTCACAAACTAAAGTGGCCTAACTGATGATAACATGAAATCTGACTTCAGAAGAAGGATTTTGATTTCCTATTTTATTCTGGTACAAGTTCTTCATGTGTTTTGGATCCAGACAGATACTTGAACTACTCAGGTTTAACAGATACTGAGGAGAAGTTGCCCCCTAGAAATTCAATTACAGTATTTGGATTTGGAGAGAAGAATCAAAGGGTCAGAGATGGCCAGTGCTATCGCAGAAGTTACCCCAGAGCTTGCATCATTCCCTCCAGTTGTGCATCTGCACAAACCTGGCTGCTGGTGGAAGTGGAAAAGTGGGAATGATAGAGTATGGAAGATGAAATGCACAAATATTTGTGTTGTGTACATAATTAGAAAGGGAAAGGAGTGTGAAGTAGCTTCTAACATTGCTGTGAGGATAGTGCAGATGTAATGTATTTAGAAAAGAAATGAAATGGTTTCTAATACTAAAATTAAGGAAAACAGATTAGTTTGATGCTGACAGTATGGAAAAAGTGGCTTCACCGTTCTGGAAGGGAAGTCTAGGACCAGGTCAGCAGGCAAAGTGTAAATGTCAAAAGATTAGCTCTTTCCCCTTGGCTTCCTCAAATCCTTGTTTAGGTCTTGGCAGTTAGACAACAGTAATGAGAGTTTGGCTTTTGAATGTGTTTTTTATATTTTATTACACACAAGCATTTTTAAAACTGAGAACTATCTCAGGCTCATTTACATTCTTTTGGACCCAAACCCATTTCCAAATGGACTCTGATAAACTTATTAAGGCTGCCAATTCAAGAGTAAACTCAAAACCACGCAAGGTATTTCTAAAAGATGTGATCTGTTTTGCATGCTGTGGTAAGAATTTTCACTGAGAGAAACAAATTGAGTCCAAAACAATTGTCTGACTCATCTCACTCTCTCTGCTGGCCAGAGTCGCAAGTGATTTTCCTTCCTTTGTGGTTCATCTCTGTGCTGGCCAGTATTGCTAAATTTGCTCGCCAAATTGCACTGGGACCATTGCAGAGGTCGGCAGAGAAGGACTTGAAACACAGTTTCCAGAGAAGCTGAAAGGTATTCACCAACCATTCACTTCATTTTTTTTTTTTTTGAGAATCCAAGCAATCAGATCTCATGGCAATAAACATAGTGTCTCAAGTGAAAGGCTGGATTATGTGACAGTGATTGGGAGTGCATTTTGTGATGGGAAAAAAATAGGGAAATAGTTTTCTGCCAAGTCAGCAATATGAGTTACCTCATCAAGGAGTCCACCAAGGAGTCCTTGGTCAAGAAGGAGAAAAGACTGAGTGATCAGATGGGTGTGGACCTCTTCTTCCGGGCTGATGACACCAGAACGAGAGGGCACGGCCTCAAGCTACGCCAGGGGAGGTTTAATCTTAATATTAGGAAGCGGTTTTTCACAGAGAGACTGATTGCACATTGGAATGGACTGCCCAGGGAGGTGGTGGAGTCACCGTCCCTGGAGGTGTTTAAGAAAAGACTCGATGAGGAGCTTAGTGACATGGTCTAGCTCGGGGGTGTGGGGCTGGATGGTCCTGGGTCCCTTCCAGCTCGGAGTGGCCTGCTAGACTGAGAGGGATCTAGGTTGTGTTACCGCTCTGGGATGGGCTTTCAGTCTCTGCATGGGTGTTAGGTGGTGAGTTGGACTAGATGATCCTTGTGGGTCCCTTTCAACTCATAATATTCTGTGATTCTGTGATTCTGTGATCAAGAGCAGTGGGAGAAAGGAGTCAGGTGGGTGTAGGACAAGCAGGTCTTTCCTTTCCAGTGGTGCAGAGCAGCTAGATTGGTTCAGCTTTAATGTAGTCCTTTATCCTGGTAAAACAAAAAACAACCAAACAAAAAAATAGGTGATGGGAATCAATCCTGAAGCAAAAATAGTGATTGGAAGTGTTAAGATGATGAGTAAGAAGTGTTTTGTATGTGCCTATGGAAGATACTGCTGGTTCAGAATGTGTAAGGGCCCTGAAGCCAGAAACGAGGGAATGGAAACTAGATCCATGGCTAATTCTCCCTCAGTGGACTTTGTCTGTTATTTCCATCTTGATTATAGGTATGAAAAACTGTGGTTACAGATATAAATCTGGAACAAGGAGGATGCGGTTTTAACTCCCTCTTTCCTCATGTGTTTCCAGCGCTGCCTTGAGGACTTCTCAGTCCTTTACTTCTTCTCTTGACAAATGGTCGTTAGAAACCATAGAAATTCCCCATTTTGTGGAGTGTTCTGAAAATAAATGCAGAAAGAGTGGAATGTATTCAGACCCTGTAGTAGCAATGACCATACTGAGACATTAGATACAAGGCATTATGCATTAATTTCTGCTCAGCAATGTCAAAGAGGATTTATTTCTCCAAGCCTTTTAGTTTTTTACTGAAGTGTTTTATTTTCTCAAAAATATGCATTTCTTTCCATCAAGACTTTCTAAGCTAAACGATTCATGGAGGAGGGGAACAAAACCCCGCATTTTAATATGATTATAGATAATTCAATTTCCATGCTGGTGATTAGCAATTAATTAGTAGCTGAAAACATTAATCCAGTCTGTGAACCACAAAGCTACAGTCTATTCCAATGGCTCCAAGATAGAGCAAACCTTCGGAGCCAGTTTAGTAATATAAGTAGAGCATAAATCTGACCAAAGCGATCTAATGAAAAAGTTCAAGCACAACTCAATGGTCTCTAGAAAGTTAGAATTCCAGAATAATTGAATTCAAAGTAATTTCATCCATTTGTGTGGGCTTCTGTGAAGTGGGAGATGGACAAGAGTTCTATTTCATTCTGGCTCATCTAAAGAAATCTTAGACTTTTCCTTACTGATCAGATTACTTTTAGTTTTCTGTATAACATTTTATAAGAGTTTGTTGGGACTGTCTGCTATTGTTCCTCACATAATCTTATGGAAATTCTGGGTAGCAGTAAGCACAATGGTTTTACCACCACGATTGGTACACATTTTCCACACATGATAAATGCGAGTGATTTGCTAAATGCCTGCCAATTACATACTGTAACTTTCCCTTTTTACACAGTTAATTCATATGCTGGAGACTCTAGTTAGCGCCAGTTCATGATTCTGCCTTTATAACAATTAAACCACTTGTGGTATTGAAATGAGTTCTTGTATCTCCTACTGGCAGCTACAATTTTGGTTAAAGGAATGGTGAATATAATCTACAACAATTCCAATAGAGGAAAATACTGCAAGCAAATTCCAGTGCAGTTTTTTGTCTGGTTATTTGTGAAGTTCCCAGCAACTTCCATCTGTCTACCCTAGCTTCCATGTAATAAGTTAATAGTGCAATAATAGCTGATGAATGGAGAGGGAGCAGAGGAAGCAGCAGAGTTGTGCTAAGAATGGAACGATGTGCCCTTACAATGATAAACCGATCCCATTCCATTAAATCACAAAGCTGTCTTCACTCTTCTCTTCATCCCACATGAGCGGCTGAAGAAAAAATCATGGAATTGCTATCGCTCACTGCAGCTGTCAGGAAATGATACTAATTAGTTTAATTTGCAATAACACAAGCACTTAACTCTCCAAATAATCTAAGTTAGTAAGTCAGTTTTTATATTATGACAATGACATGTTTAAGAGCCTCTGAAGCAGTGATTTCTTTAACCTCTGACTCAAATGTCTTTCAAAGGAATACAGCAAAACTCTTTGTCCCATGTTATTCCAGTACCTGCTTGTGAGGGCAATTACTCGATAGGAAATTGTGGCAGCATTGCTTAAAAAGGAGAAAACCTGATATATGTCATATACTGGTATTTTGCAAGGCAATGTAAAGAAACATTATTCAAAATAAAAATTCTTGTCCTATGGAATTAATTCCCATAAGATGATAACAAAAAAAGAAAAAAAAGGTCAGTCTGACTTGTTTTCCTCGTTTCACGTCTTTATGATGTTTCTGAATTTGGTAGTTTCTTGTTTGTTTCATTTTCTGGCATTCACACATTTTTCTGCTGTTGTGCGTGAGTTTCAAATGCTTCTGGCCAAGGCAGAAAATATTGATGAAATATTTGGAAATACTAGTCAACAGCAAAAGGAAAAAATATCACTGTTGTCTTGAAAATGATGAGATTTTTAAAAAACGAAACACAACACTTATAAATAAAGTTGGTTTTGCCTGCTCTCTCTTTTGACTTCTCATATTACGCTCTAGACAGTCATAGGACGTTGTTAAGCATTGTGAAATTCTCTGATATAATTAACAGCAATTTAATGTAATATCAACATACTAGCTTTAAAGTTGCAGAGTAATCAAACCTTGGAAATGAATGGAGCACTTTATTCCTCTCCAGGCTTGTGTTTCAGGCTCTATGCAAACTCAAATACTACATCAATTAAGGCATTGTTATGTTTTTGGTGATTACTTTGTATTTGCCTAATATGTTTATGATAATGATGGTGTGGAGAAAGAGGAGGAATGGATACCTGCTGTCACGGCTGATCTTCATTTCATAATAAAGACTTATATTTTGAGGCTGATTTTTTTTACAAAGAGGAAAACTCAGTGGCAAGTTCCTCAGTGATTAAGTTGTGAAAACAGGTCTCTCCTAAAAACTGACACAGTAAGCTCACTTAGAAGCCTTGACTGAATTCTGTTTTAAAGACTTCAGTCAGACCTTGGATATTAAGACCTTTGTGTAATCAGTACAATTTCACTGAGTCCGTTTCACCTCAGAATCTCCTCTGCTTCCTGGATTTTATTTCAAGACATTACTTAGAGACATATTTTTCCCAGCCTTTACAGACCAGTTAGGGTCTGAAAAACCTGAATGACAGGAACAGTGGTAACAGTTTTGAAAGTGTATCTATATGATAAACAGGGGAAAAAAGTCTCTGTAATCAGGGGAGAGGGGAAAAAAAGTAGGAAAACAAAAGCTTATTTACTTAAAGAAAAAAATCCTAGAACTCCTAGTTACTTCAAACCTCATAATTGAGTTTATCAACTGTCAATAACCAAATGCATGTTTCTCTTTTCCCAAGAGCTGATTAAAGCTGTGGTCTCCTCCTGTAATTCATGGCATTCCATTGTGTTTGTTTCTCCTGGAATTTTCAGGCTGAATTACTGTAACTAATACACCACTAACTCTGTACTGACCTTCTGAATCTCTTGTTCTTAGCAGAAAACTGGCATAGAAAATTTCAACACAATAAATGCTTTTAACATTTTACTTTATCATGATCCAGAAATACATATACACCATCTTATTAAGTTAGTTTGCCACCAGTATCAGGTCGGGTTAGAGAGTTTAGATGATGAGGAGATAGGAAAAGATGAACAATTCCATTTGCAGTGGATTAGCAATAACCGAGAAAAGACCAAAACCATAGTCCTTTTGGCCTCACTTCAAAATGGGACCATATTTGTGTACAAGTGTACACACACACACACTGATCACAAGTCCTCTCAGAAGCTCCTTCCCTTTTGGAAATACTCAGCTTTTCATGTCTGCTTCAGAAACAGTTGGATGAAACTTTTGTAGCTCAAAGAGTTACTATCTGAAATATGGTTCTGATTTTCCTTGAATTCAAATCATGGCATTAGCTCATTGGACCCTGCACAGATTGAGAAAGTATTCCAAATATTTAGCAGGTGCTAAATATCTTTGCCAGGCAGATACCATCTTCTTGTGGTCACTGGCACCATGTCAGGGCTGCTGCTTCGGGCAGAGCCTTAGCAACATGGTGCTGCATGACATGAGAAGGCAGTAGAGGTTTGCAGAGAAGAGAATGTCTGTGGTAATTGGAAGGCTGTAAAATGACAATCATCTTGGGATGTGCTGGTTGAATCAGTTTAGAAATTCTATGTTGCTGTTGAGGCTGCTTTCTCTTTTCCTAGTGGTGTGGGGCAAATGTTGGTATGTTTCAAACTGTAGTTCTGTAGTACTTCGCTTTTGCAGCCGAGTCCTACACTGAGATAAAAGCAACAAACTTTTGATAAGAATGGCAAAAACCATAAAATTAAATTACCACTGGCCAGGGACTTCTGTGCTTTCTCTGGGCAGCTTTTTTCAGGCAAAATGACATTTATTTACCTGTGAGTTTTGAATAGACTGCAAGCATGGTGTGTGGAGGAACAGGCAAATGATTTGAACTTCTATTTAGAAAAGCAATACCCAGATGATTCTGGCTGTCTGCGGTGTCATGGGACTACAAGATCCCTTTGAAGAGTAAAACCTCAACATGTGACATGGAAACTTCAAACAAAAGGTGAGTCACCACTGGATGCCCTCACTGTATGGACCAATAACAATAACATTTTTCCTAAAGAAAGAGTTTCTGACACCTTCTTTAAGCTGAAGCTATTCATTTCACATAGTAATATGGATAGGACAACTCACTAGTTTTCCCCCACATCATTTCTTATCCATTGTTGCTGGTCCTCAACCTTAACATTTTTCAGAGCTGACTTCAATGTTATAAAATACATATTTTTGATGATAGATCAAGTAAAAAGAAAAAAACAGCCACAGCTACTTTACAGCTAGACTAGACAAATTCCTGTACAGATGCATGTTACAAAAGTAAACAGAAAAATCACTCAACAAAATTAAAAATATCAAGATTGTTGATCAAAACCAAAAATTCACTATTTAAATGGAGGATTTTCAAATTCTACACTAAGCAGAGTCAAGTATTTGAGGGAAAAGCTTTTCGTAGCCTTTGTTTGTACATTTAGTTAGAATCAAAGTGAAAAACAGATTTTTTAATGAGTCTGCTCTCTGAGGACAGTAATGTAGCTGAATTAAAATACCCACATTGTTTCTGCTGTTTTATTGTTGTGTGTTGTTTTTTTTTAAAGCAAGTTGTTATGTTCGAAAGTGACAATGCAGAATTCCTTCTTCTAAAGTGTGTAATTACTCTCTGTCACTCTCAAATCTCTGATTTTTGAGCTCATTTAATAATAGTGAACAAATAGGCAAAAGTCACAAATGAAGGTACTATCAATTCAATACTCAGCACATAATTACCTATAATGACAGTGTGCTTGTCAGTGTTCATTGTCTCCAGTCCTGCCCATTTTCTGTTTCTGCAAGGAGTTCCATCCTCTTTTGTGGACAGTAAGAGGCAAACAGGGATTTCAGACCAGGAAAAAGGGCCCCAAGAATCAGAGAATGTATATAATGTGCTTGGCAAATCCAGATTGATTTGCCTACTGACAAGAAGCTTGTCGAAATAGTGAATTTGGCCAAAAGGTGCAGTTTGTCAAAAGCACAAGCCCATTTTGTACGTCACATTCCACTTAGCCAATTTCATATCTAAGTGGACGCAGCATAATGAGGAAATGTTCATAGAAGTGCACTGGAAATGTCTGACAAGATGACTATGGGGAAATTTATACACAGCATTATGTTGTATGGGAAGGAGGGAGTGAAAGGATAAGTCTAAATCTATAAAACAAAGAATCCTTCATTATCTCCCCTACACGTATTTTGACCTATGACTAGTGCCTTGACACCTCTCAAATGCTTCTGGCTGCCACCATACAATTGTGGCAAGCATTTGATTGTAAATATTAGAATAGAGGTTGTGCTCTAGTGGGCTGTTCCTCTGATAGCTGTGGGTGTGTTTGGCTTGTTGTGTAGGTACCACTACATTAGAAGGTTACATGGAAATGCAGAGTTTTTTCATGTGCTCAGAATTCATGCAGGGCTGGTGAAACACTGTGATGGAAGGAGCCGTGCTGCATGCAGGCTTGCAGGTTATATATAGGTGTAACACTTGAGCCAATAGATTGACTTGGAAGGTTCTGCCAAGGCAAGGATTCCCACATGCCATTTCCAGTGTCTTGGTCTACAGAGACACGTCTGGTGAGGATTTTGGCCTCTCACATCACACTGGGAGTGCTGTACAGCTTTGGAGCTTTTCTCGCTTTCAGACATGCTAAATTTGCATCCATATCCTACAGTCTGTTCTAGGAGGAAGCCCTAAGTTGCACTCTTGAGTTTGCTAGAAGTGGAGACATGGTAGGCACAATTTTTTTTTTTTGCTTATACACTTCAGGTCCAATGGATTTTGTGACAGAGGGACCGTGGGGCACAAATATGGGTGTGCCTGGACCCTGCCTCATCCTAGGCCTCCCTTGCTATAGGTACTTCCTGTGCCAGGCCTCAGATATCCCTATACGGTAAGGATACGAGGGCCAGGCGTGGCAGATCTTGGCTGCAATTCTAGTAGGATGTGTGTGGTCCATGTAGGTATAGGCAAGCACACTCATCATGTTGATTCTCTGTTTTACTGAACCTTTCACTTCAAAAGAAGACAGGCTCTGCACCTTCACAGATCTGGCCCTGCTACTTTTTCACCAGTAAAGCACCACATTGTGCTCTGCTTTTAATATATTCATTTCTTAACATTTTAAATGAAAAAAAAATTGCCACTGTTCTGTGTAATGTTTGAAACATTACTATTTACAGCATAGGCTTCTCCAAATGGGTTGCACTGATGTTGCCCTGAGAAAACACAGTACAGATGGGACAAGGCTAGGCTGTGACATTTTTTATGAGCAGTGGGAAAATCCCCTCAGGGCAATCATTTGCTTTGCTACACACAGACATTCCAGGGCAGAGTCAACAGCAGTCTCTAAAATACCTTCCTCCAGAATACCTCCTTGTTATTGGGAAGTAAAATGTAGGGCTTCATCAGTGCTATATAGGCAGTGCTCCCATAAAAATATGTATCCATTATATTTATCTATTGTTTGATTGGTTTTTTCCATAGGGAGATACCCTGTGTATCTTAGTTTTGAAAGGATATCCAGATTGTCTTGGGTTGTTTGCCCAACTGTATTTTTCAGAATTGAAGGTATTTTTCCCTTGGTTTTAATAATAGTCCCTTAAAATGTTTGCTGAGCTGCCAAAAGTCCTGGCCGTTAGAAAAGAACATGCCTGCATTTTGATTGAATCTGATCTTTTAAACCTCCCCCTGTCCCCTATCTGTCATTTCTTTGGAATTTCAAGCTTGTGATTTCTTTTGTAGGATTAAAGAAGAGTGTCTCAAAGAATCAGGCAGTGAATGAATTCTTGAATTTCGGCGATCTGAGGACAAGGGCAAGCCCTATGCAGCCACAGTCCTGCTCCCAGCCCTTGCTTCTGCTCCTCATTATGCAGATTCCTGCATGTGAGAATGCACTCGGATGTATGTGCATGCACCTCCATGGGAAAGAGAAGTTATTATGTTCTTAATTCAATGTACTCTACCAATTTTAATTTAATTTCACGAGGTGCACAAGACTGACACAGATAATAAACTATGTATACAGTCACAAAAGAGAAGGAGAAATAGCAGCCTTTATTCTGTTTCTCTGTCCTTTGTATCTTCTTTCATTTTGTATCTTGTTTATTGTGTTCAGATCAAGTGTTTTTTGTAAAAATATTCTCTGCTTTTTTTTTTTTATTACGTAGTTTTATAAGAGAACAAGCTCTTTGGACACTTATATGAGTTAGAGTGAAAGTTAAAAAATGAATACTCCGTTTGCCTAATTTGATAAGGCCTTTTTTCCATATCTGTTGGGATTATCATCCATGTCTGATTAACCTGATGAGACTAGATCCGAACTCAGGCTCTTGTCATGACTAGATCCAAACTCATGCCCTTGTCATGCAACTCAAAAGCAGCCCAGGTGGTAAATTCCTAGTCTCGAGGCTCAAAAGCCACACACTGTGAGTGCTTGCTGCTACGTATTCAAATACTTCTCATTGATCCTCTGTTTCCCCCCACCCGCTTTTATTGCAAGTTTTGACCAGGAGCAAAATGCTGTCACAAGCTCTATCAAAAGAATTTCTGATTTGTCATCGGTTCCTTGCTTGTTAGTACAGCAGCACCAGTGGCTCAGCTCAGTGTCAAAAAGGTGACAGCACTACATAGTTCTTTGTGCACTGAGCCACTCCTGCTGCAAACAGCATAAACTACAGTGCTTCAATTCAGATGCAATGTATGGGACAGCAGACTCGGAGACTAGATGAAATAAAGGAATGGGTTATGTTTTTTATCGATTGAATAGATGTTCAATCAATATAAACCTGAGGCCAGATTTTTGTTGTTGCTGAGGCCAGTGAGTAGTATCACAACTGTGAATGCCACAATCAAATTCTCACTGATTTTATACAGTACTTAAAAATAACTTGCAAAGCCACAAGGTGATATTAGCTTTCTATAGATCTTTTTTTCTTATTAGTTTTTAGGTTTTATTATATTCCTACTTGTTCTATACCTCTCTCAGGCCTATCTTTCCCATCTCAGAAACACATGCGTACAAATTATGTACACGGTATATTGAAAGGGCCCAGAGGTGCTTTGCAAGTTGTGAACTTGATTCTCTCTTTTAAACTATGTGTTACCTTTTCACCTATGAAAGACTGTGACGAGCCAGCTAAGCCAGTTGTCTGTGTCACGTAACTGCAGCAGTTCAAAACATTTGAAAACAAGGCTTGGTGCTTTAGGTCTTGATATCCTTTTCTCCAAAGAAAGGGTCTTCTCCATCGCCATCATAGAAATGTACCTAGGGAGACTGCTAGATGTAGTGGCCTTTACATGTTTGCACACATGGGAGGACAGATGCCAGCTTATGAAAAAAACCCAAACAACAAAAAAACAACTGTGAAAAAGGATGGGAAAATTCATCTGTTCCAATGACCTTCTAGTTCTGTTGCACTGGTTCTCCAGAGGACATTGCTGTCAGTGGCATTTACATCTCCGAACTTAAGTGGTTGTGTGGCCATGAGATGAGGACATTCATCTCCTCCTTGAAATTTTTAGTTGCCTCAGGTCCCCTAGTTCCTGTTTGCAACAGAGAAATACATAGTGGTTTCGCAGCGCATTGGGAAGGTCTAGTTTTAGTTTTCTGCAAAATTTAAGTACATGAGAGACATCTGACAGGGTTCATCATGGTCTTTCAAAGGCAGCAAGAGGCAGCATTACAATTAACAATTGACCAGCAGTTCTAAGGTGAACACAAATCAGTCCCAACGAGGGTGGGGAAAGCAGGACAAGACTGTCTCAACTACACTGCAGGACACCGAGGCAAATCTCAGGCTGGCCAGGGCTCAGCAAGGAAAAAAGCCTCATTTTCCCCTTGGTAAAACTGTTGTCAGGTGCCAAGACAAGGCACGAGTTGATTTTCCGTCTTTCAGAAAGGAATAACTAAAGGTGTAATTATGTTTTATAGGCAGTTTCAGCAGCGAATGAAATGTGTTTCTACTGATGTATTTGTTTCTTATCCCACACCTCTTGTATTATGCAACCCTGTCTCCTGTGCAACAACAGATCCCAAATACTTTCTTTTAGAGAGTATTAGATCAGAAATCTTGGTTTTCTGCATAAATAAACCATTAAATGCACCTATTGGAGTGGAACATCCAAACTCATTGTACAAGTCCAGGTAAAGTTTGCTTTGTAATAATGACTAAATTTTGCTAACTGAAATTTATGTGTGTCCAATGAGTTTGAAAAGAAGAGTTCTTGCTATTTAGAGATAATACT
>WEKX01016686.1:12283-26327 GCA_013390025.1 Pitta sordida | reverse complement strand
GGGGGGGGGGGGGAAGAAAAAGGGTCTCAGCTTTATTTGAAAAGGTCTTCAAATATGGTTTATCAACCAAGAAAGCACTCAGCTTCATTTGAGATAATAAGTTTGTGCAAGTTTGCATATTAATAAATAATAATACATCTGCCATTCAGGTCTTGTTCCTGGGAGTTGGGGTGGAAGAGCATATATTGTAACCTCTGCAGTTTTGCTTTTGCCTGAGGCAAGATCCAGGCTCCGCAGAAAGCCATGGCAAATCTTGCATGAGTGTAGTGACACAGGACTTCATCTCAGATTTTCAGTATTACACTGGGCATCACACACCACTGACCAAAGTCTGCCTCAGTCTCCACAGTATTTACAATTATTATCTATAGGGATGAATTTCCAGTGCTCACATTACCAAAGAAAATCCTTCAGTTATATTTAGTAACATGGAGGCTAAAAATCAATCATATGGTGCCCTTCCACCCGAGCAGAACATGCATATACACGTACTCCACATCTCACCTGGTCTAAACACTTTAAACACCTGATAAGTGTGAAAGTACACATGGTTCTAGAACACAAAATAGTATCTTTTTTAAAATTTTACTATTCAATTTCTTTTCACAGTTCAGAGCAAGATGAATTGTCAGGACCCTGAGCGCTAAGAGACTGTCCTAGGGTGATGCCATTGTGTATATGTTTTCCATATCTTTGTGCTTTAGCTTTGGTCTATGAGGAAATATCCAGCAATACCCCCGGAATACCCAGGTCCCAGCTGCAGAGCCTTTGGGCTCGTTAACACTCTCTCCCACAGCTGCAGTATATACAGCACTTACTGGTCTTGATCAACTTCACATGGTCTTCCCCTTACCTGCCCTGCCCATAGAGTCATAGACCCATAGCCTGAGCTCAAGGGCTCTATTTAAGCTCACCCTTGGCTAGCCTGGGCTGCTTCTTGTAAACAGTAAATTGTGAATCAGGAAACAAACAATCCACCCAGGAAAAGAAGCACTTAAGGTCAGACTGAAAGTTTTTTGTGGTGGTTAACAAAATAGAATTAAATTACAGAGAAGGTTAACTTAATGTGTTCCAAATATGTATGTGTGTATAGAAATTAAAAAGTAAATATTTTGGGTTGCTTTTTGGTTTGCTTTTTTTTTTTTTTTTCGGTGCTTTGTTTGTTTGGGGTTTTGTTTGTTTGAGCTGTTGGCTTATAAATAATTTGTTTTTTCATTTAGTTACATTTTAACTGAAAAATATGATATTAGAATGAAAAACTATATCTAGAAAAAGTTGTGAAGGAACAGTTGTGTCTAGAATGCTGTTTGTCTCCAAATACCTCATGTCTTGGGGGAATATAGGGAAAAGGCCAGTAGTGACAGGATCTCTTTACCTTCCCCATTGTTCTTACCTACTGCAGAAGCTCTATGGAAACTTGATGGTCCCTGACCTGCACACTGCAGATCACTGTCTTCTCTTTTCAAGTATTATATTAACTGAAGGCTAAATTCAGTCTACTTGTTTACAAGTTCAAAAATACAGTGCATTATGCATTCTGAATAATAGTTTCTTTATGTGTGTTTTAGCTTCTGGTGTTCTTCCAATTTCTTCATATAGTTGCTTGTCCAGACAGAACTTTTCAGTACCCTCATCTGCTGCCTCCTTAATTGTTTTTAATAATCTTCATGGTTGACCATTCTGAACTTTTTTCACTAGTGATTAAGTGTTTACTAAAGACTTGTGGAGAATGAAAGGAAGATGAGAGTAGAAATGCTTTCTTGAATTAAGTATATTTCCATTTTTCACACAAAACTTCTTTAGCGGATGCTGTTCTTAAAATATACAACTAACATAAACCCAAAGCAGCTACAAGAAATAAGTTTCTCACAAAGACTGCCAGCCTACAGAAACATTACAATGAGCTAGAGCATGTTTTTTTAATCACAAATACCCTGAACAGCATGAAATTTCCTTATTTTTGTACAATGCTTATAACTAACACCCAGCCAGTAAAAAAAATCTAAATTCCTAAAAATAATTTTGAATAATTAATTACAGCCACCTGTTCAAACTGAATGTCTCAAGACCCTAAGGCAGCAGGATTTCCAAGAGAATAATTCACCAAAAATAACAATATCCATCTAAAGTCAAGGTTCACGTCATCTGGAAAGTAGCAAATGCTGAGGAGTTTATCCAAGACTTGCAGCTTGGCCAGTGGTATAGAAATGAAAACTGATGATGTCTTGAAGGCAGGTACCTCAGTGCGACTGTGCTGTCTGAATGGCGGCTGAGTGGCTTCATTTATTACCCCACTCAAAGTTCCAGGGGAATAAAGCTCTGCGTGTCTGTCAAAAAGCCACTCTTGGAATTTCTGGATCCTAGGCTAGGCTCCTATGTTCTTCCAAACTTTCTGAATGTATTCATAGCTGAACATTTTTCATCCTGTGGTAGATGCTGGTAGACTAGTTGGAGTTTCTTCACTTTATTATTGTTTTGCAGTTACTCTGTATCCAGTCAGGTTTATCTGATTTTTTTTTTTTTGGGATAATCTTTGTTTGGTGTTTTTGGAGTTATAACCTGAGGGGAGGAAGGAACACAGCAATAAATATACCCGCTGGGCAAAATTGCTTAAAATCTCTTCTCGCTGATATTGGCTACTGATTTTCCTGCACAGAAGAGACTGTGTTGTGTTATTGATGCGGTGATACCTACAGCTCATTAACTCCTTTGATTTAGTAACAGCAAATATAGTTTTCTGTGAGACAGAAATGACTTAGTGTGAGCTAAGAAGGCCTGATGGAGTAGCCCAAAGAAAACAGAAGAGTTAGCAAAAGTTTTTTTATAGTGTTATTTATTTTATATTCTAGTTGAGTTTATCATCATTTGTTTTAATTTGTATCAGGCTGCAAAAATCTCATATTTTAGAAACAGAATAGGTGAGAAGGGAGTTGTCTGAAAGCTTATTCGATGTTTGAATGTTCTCTACAGCAACAATGGTCAGTATAGAAAAGGAAATACCTACAACTGTATTTATTGCAGATAAAGCTTCAGTAAATTGGTGCTTATAATTACTGAAAGACAAAGTTTATCTGACTTGTGTAACAATGCAGAAGATACTTCTGGTGCAACTGTAGAAATGACTTTTGCCATTGACATGATTCAGCCCTGTTTCTGAAGCTTCTTTACTGTGTTGAGTTCATCAGAGCAGGTCATGGGCCAAATGAGGTTTTACAGTACTTTAAGTGTGTGAAAGAAGAGACTATAAACACATACTATTTTTCCTAGGGAATTTCTAGATGTTGCGTATTTTGTCAGTCTCTTTTTATAGTGAACCAAATACGTATTTGTGTTCCAACAGACAGTTCAAAATGATCCTAAATACAGAAAATTTGCAGATCATTCAAAATGCTCTGAGATCCTTTCATTTTGGAAATGTCTTCCCAGACTGGGAAGCAGATTGGTCTGGAAGAATGCACAGAATAGAGAATCAGGAATGACTGGGGAACCTGCCATAGACCAGATGTATAGCCTTGGGCAATCATTCAACTCCTTACCTCTTTTCCTTCTTGCACTAAGTGATCCTCAGTGCATGTGGAGAAGCTGGGAAGTGGTAGGGCAGGATCCTCGTTGACTTTCTCAAGTCTGGCTTCATGCAGAACAGAAACAAGACTCTTCTGCAGGCACTTGGCTCTCCCTTAGTCATAGAAAGGGCAAGTGCTGCCTTGGCAGGTTCAGGGCTAAGATTTTACAGTTGCAGGAAATAGGTCTTTACAGATCTCTCTGATTGCTAAGTGGGTCAGGTTTGTTTCCTCTTACAGATGTAGAAAGTAAGAGGTGACTTGAGAGGTTCTCAGTTGTGCTTTTGTGATGTAGGAGGATGTATCTGGTAGACTATTAGTTGAGCTTTTTCTCTTGGGTCAATAATTTCTGAAAATCCCACCCAAGAAGTCTTTCAGTAGACAGAACTGTGTCTGTAGCCCAAGCCTCTGAGTACACTAGCCTTTAGACTGTATCTTAAAACAGGAGCTAATCAGACTCAAGCTCCACCAGACATTAAGTAAATACTCACGTTGAAGTTGTCAATTAGCACTGCTACGTGTATCTCAGAGGATAAGTTCTTTGTTTTGTAGCTTCATGCCTACTAAAACTTAACCNTTTCCAACCTTACTGATTCTGTGACCCTTGGCAAAGTTTTTGCAGTTAGGCCCCCAAAAGTCACAGTAATCTGTCTCTTCTGACACAACAGGGGAAATAACAGATCAAAAGTTTAAGATAATTTTAGAATAGATTAGCTTATGAGGAATATCTGATTATGTAAGTGGTTGCCAGTGATTTTGTGAATGTTGAGAGCATTGACTGAGGAATGCAGAGCAGTGAGGGTGACAGAAGCACTGTCTGTTCTGGCGTGTCAGAAAGGTTCTGTCGCTGAGGGTATCGTGCCCCAACAGCCTCTATTCTGCTGTCTTGCCCAACAGAACAAGGAAGCTTCATGTGATTTGCCTCTTGGTGTTGAAGTCTGGCCTGGGCTAACTCTTGAGATGTGACCAAGTTCTGTTTTAGACAGTGCTAGTTGGCTTAGTCCAAACCCATGCCAAGAATCAGTCTCAATGTCTGGTGGTACAGGCTGTTGTGTTCCAGGGCCCAGGAACGTTCCTAGAACTGCAAGGTATTTGCTAATATTGATGGATCCCAAGCTGATACAGAATTTGCCTTGATAAATGTGTATTAGAAATATTTAAAGAATATTCAAAACATTTCAAATGTCAACAAATTTATTTTTTATTGCAGTGGAGATAAAAAAGTGTAGTAAGAACATCAAAATATGATAGTATTAAAACTATGAAGAAAGCAAAAGCAGTGAGAGCTTTCCTGGAACTCCAAGAACTCGAATGGATGTTGAAGCTGTCACCACCTGAGCTGATGATAGGAATAACTAGATGCGCTGCTTTTCTATGGCTGTGTAGTGCCTTTGCAGCAGGGGCATGACATGGAGAGGGAGTGACATGTAATTTGGAAAGGACTTGCAGTGTGAATTATTTTTTCTCTTAAAAGTATGAAACACTCAAAATCTCAACTTTCTGTTGTGATTTTAAGGGGGGATTGGATTTTGCTATCCTAAACTCCTGTTAAACCAGGAAAACATTTTATGCCCAACTCTAAGCAAAGTATTGCAACGAACCTACAAACCAAACATCACCAACAGGCCAAAAGTGATTCTGCAGCCCACCAGAAGTCCTAGAAAAGAGCTAGTGATCAAGAAAATGCTGACTTTAATTTGAAAGAAAAGAGTAAGTCTGCATGATTTTAGAAGTGGTGAAAAGCAGCTCAGTAGAGGCTCAAGGAGCTGTGACTGCAGCAAGGGAAGTGGGTGGACAGATCCCTGTATACAATAGTGCTATGAGATGTGAAATTGCTAAAATAGCCCCTGCCTAATGTAATCACCTTTCAAAGAATATTTGAGAGGCATTTTGTCAGTGAAATATAAACAAAGACTATGTTTGAAATTCAAAACTTGTCCAAAGTAATTTTACTTTCGAAGGCTGTTTCCCCTGCTTGTGCTCATTCTAGTGCTTTGAAAAGACATCTTTTTAGAGGACAAGCCATTTTTAATTGTTTATAGAAAACCCCAACAACCAAATAAAAACCTTTTACAAAGCAGTAAGGAAAACCAAATGCATCTTTAAGGAATTCTACTCTTCTAGGAGCAATAGTGAGCATAATAGAAACTGCATAAAGCAGTCATTACCCAAGAACTTTTAGGAAATGCTGGCACTATTTCTAGAGCAGAGATCTTACGAGAATAGAGAGAACAAAGTGCATGATACCAATCATTTTTTTGCCATTTACAAATACACTGTATCAGGACAATAACTTCAGATGTTATAATTTCTCATTCTAAAACATTCCAGATTGCATTATAAACTAGTGGCATGATCCCTTAGCTATGCCTGTGTAAGACTCCCATTGGCTTCAAAGGCAGTGTTCAGGCTGACACAAGGTCATGACCTTCACCCAAAGACAAATTACTCGCTGTGGTCACTTCAGCTTGTGTTGAACACAAACGACTGAAAGTAAAGGGAGCAAACTGCCCAGTATTGTCTTTATTAGCTGTTGCTTAAGGCAGGAAATAAAAAACAAGCAACCAAAAAATACCGCCTCTTGTTGCTTATTGCAAGTAAAATCTTATTGGGAATTGAATTATGGAGGACATAAGTCAGCAGTGTTCAGATAGGATCTTGAACACAGTTAAATCTAGGCAATCTCAGGTATCCCATTATACATTTTATTAGCGCAAATAATCACCTCTTGCATGTTGAACAGTAAAGTTCATGAAAACCAGGAACAGTGATGTGCTTTCTCATGGCTTTGTGCCTGGTGTCTGACTGTGAGTGATGACAAAGAGTTCTTTTGCTGCAGGTGGTTCATTTGTATCTACTTTCCTCCTCAGCTGATTCCTTCTTGTCTAGTAAGGCAGTGTGTTTGCGACTTCTCTTAGGGCAGGTCACACCAGGGCAGAAATGACAGGGCTGCCCTCCTCTACCCTTCTCCCAGTTGTTCATTGCCGGCAGGAACTTACTGATCTCTCACACCTCTGTACTTCAAGTCTTCCTTGTAACTTTCATACAATGTTTTGTTTCAACCATCATCTGCAAGTTTTTAGAAGGAGTTGAGTGTATCATGACTGTGTATGATTTGATTTACAGGAAACTAAGGGGGCGGGAAAAATCACTGGTGCTATTTACAGGCATCAGTGAAAATTATCTCAAAAGGAAATGTGTTAATTTGTGGGCACTAACATGGCTTTTCTTGGTTGCAATGTGAATCACCAAAAGGTTTCAAAACAAATATGTGCCATTGTATATGCTACCCTTTTTATGCTTGGAGATTAAAAAAATGCAGGAGTCCTGTTCCAGGGAGGATCCTTAGAGGACAGAGCCTGGATCTCCTCAGACCCTTTGTCTTCCTAGGAAATCCCTGATTGTACAGAACTAGAGGGCAGGGATGGACGTGTGAGCTACCAGTGGGTCCCATATCCATCTCTGAGAAAGAAGTCACCCCACTTGATGGCTTTATCCTGCTGTATATGTCCACTTAGATGGCCAGCTGCAGCCTAGACTAATCTTTAAGAATTTGGGGAAATGAGTTGTGTATTACCTATCAGCCATGAATATATGAAAAAGAAATCCAGCCTGGCAGTTGTACAGTTACTTTACATGCCTGGTTTCCCGTGAAGACTACCTCCTATTTTGTTTCTCCATTACCTGTTGTTTCTAATTTTTGTGAAGGGATCAGGAAGCTTGTTTTAGTCATAGTGAGTGAGTTTTCTTGGCAGAAATGAGGACAACACTAGGAGGGAGGGTCTGTCCCGTTGTGCAAGTTGCTTAATTGACTTAATAGAAAATACACTGATAGAAATAAACCTCAGACTTCCACTCCTCTCTCTTTTTCCAGGCTGAGAGTCATCCGAGGCTTCAGTGATGCCGAGGGCTGTTGGGTGGCAGAGGGGAACTGGCGGTGTCGGTCTGGCCCGGCCCGGTGCTGCACTCCCTTGTTTGCTTTGTGGGAGCGGATAGGCGCTGGGAGTTCGTTGGAATTTTACTGTCGAGGCTTTCGAAAGCGGTGTAAACGTGTGTGCACAGACTGCCGGGTAGGCCTATAAAAGCAGAACTATATAATCAAGGTGGAAATGGAGAAAGTGATTTATTTGGTTCTCGTCCTCGTCTGCACCCCCTGTCCCGCCCGGCTCTCAGCTTCTCCCGGCTTATCCGAGCGCTGGAGGGGACATGGGGTGGCAGCTTCTGTGCCGCTGCGGGGCCGGGAGGCAGCAGGAGTTCTGGGGCCGCCTGAGGTCTAGTTTGGTTTGAATGCTTCAGAGTAGTCTGTGGCCGCCCCAGAGGCAGATGTGCCGAGAGGTGCTCCCAGGGCCCTCGGTTCCCAGCCTTGGCAGGTCCTGGGAAGCCTGCGAGCCGAGGGGTTCCGTCCCGCCGGCGCAGAGCCCGCTGTGCACCGGGGCAGTGAGAGCGGAGGGCTGGCCCGCCCCGATGCCACCCTCGGGCAGAGGCATGGCTGCTGGCAGCTGCCTGCCACGGGCACGGACCAGGGTCCGGTGAGCTCCAGCGTGGGCGGGGAGAGCCCAAACGAGCGAGAAACGGTGGGCCCGGGCGGGTTGTGTCACAGAGGCAACTACGCCTTCATCTTAAATATAGGCTGGAAGTCCTGTCCTCCTGCACCCCTTTATCCAGCTGGTACACCTGGCATCTCCTGCAGATCTTAGGAGAGCACACAGTGGTGAAAACCTTGGATGACCGCTCGACTTGCCGGCATGCAGATGCTGCCGTAACCTGCCAGAGGCACCTTGAGAAAGCCGAGGGCGATTGCCGGAGATGGCAATACTGCTGGCATGCTCTCATCCAGTTACGAGGACCGGGCTTTGCGAAGAGAGCCGACACGCTCTAATAGTGGCGGCAATGTTTGTCCATCCCAAGGAGAACACACCAGGAGAGTGGGAAGGCCCCGTGCCCGAGGCACTTGGCAGGGACGGGCTGCCGGCCTGATGGTACTTCAGCTCAGTAGGCGTGATATGAGGAGCTCTAGGGAGAGGCTGCCCCGGCTCAGCCCTCCGGCCAGGCACAGGCGGTGCGAGGGGTTCCTTATCGGCAGGCTCTGGGGCCGGTCCCTCTGCCGTGACCCTGTGCCGTGGCGGCGTTGCGAGGGGAAGGGTGCCGGAGGGCCGGCTGGCCTTCGGAACATCCAGGGGAAACGACGGAGGGGACAAGTGGCGCTCAGAGGTACAGGAAGCATCTTCGGCTGCCCGCACCCTTGGGCCACACTCTGCTCTCCCGTCCTGTTGAGAAGCGACTCGAAGTGCGAGCGGAGCGGAGCGTTACCGCCGGCACCGACGGGACGGGTGTCACTTCCAGGCCTGTGCCCCGCCGTGCTGGTCCCGGGCCACCTGCCGCCCTGTCCTCGCCCAGCTCCTGCGGGCAGCCGTGTCGCACCCGTGGCGCCCAGAGTCGCTGAGATAAAAAGCCTCAAAAGCCTGGATGCTGCTGACATTGCCCTCCCGCAGTGGCAGGAGCAGGTCCGCCCTCTGCCCATCCCGTAGGAGTCAAGGCCCGGCTCCACTTGCGTGGGTGCTTCCCCTTCAGTCCGGTGCCTGACGAAGCTCCCTTTTCAGTGGGACAGGGCTATGGACTCCCAGCAGCACGAGGAGCAATGACAGCTCGGGGAGGCACTGCTGCTCCTCTCGCCGCCAGGCTGGCGAGAAGACAGTTCGGTTTGGGACCGGCCCGAGCGTGTGCCGGAACTCCCTGGAGCCCTGGGAGCGGATCAAGCAGAGGCGGAGGCTGGAGCCCCCGGGCTGCGGGGTGCTGCCAGCTCGCCCTCCGAGGCGTGTGCTCCTCTCGCGGCCCCTCTGGGGGATCGAGGCAGTTCTGTGAAAAGCCTCTGGAGCTGGCCGGCAGCGTGGTCGGACTCTTGAACAGCCCTTCTCCTGCAGGCGACTTAGTCTAAGTCCAGGGCTGAGCAACTTTGAGAAAATTGGGCAGATTCCTCCCCCGTTATGTGAGAGGAAACTGAAGTCTCACGCCACGGCCACCCCCGAGTGAGAGCACGCACGGGAGCCGCTGCACCTCCGCCTTGTCCTTGCTGGGAGGGAGATGCTACAGTCTGAGAAATCTCGTCATATCTGGTTCAGAAAAGGTTGATACAGAGTCAAGGCGCTGACAAACGCCTTTCCACTTGGTAAACGTGCGCAGAGATGCTGCAGAAACTGAGAAGCTGTTGTTGTTCATGTCGGTCTTAGCGAGGCGGGATGAACAGAGCTGTTCTCAGGGACAGAACAAATACCTGCTAAGAACCAAAAGCGCCACAAGTTGTTGCACAAATGAATTGATCCTGTAATCGCTAGGGCTATAACACCCTTATTTATGCTAAAGCATGTGACACAATCTTCAAAATGTGGTAGCTCCAAGTTACCACGTCTTTATTACTTATACAAGCTAATAGATGAAGTGACTTTTACCTTCTTTACTTGAAGGAGGCACAAAGAAACAGACAGGTAATTCCACGCTGCTAATTTTTGTGATGTGATGGGTAGGAAAAGGGGAGATTGACGTAAAAAATGGGAAGATTGATTATGAAATCTCAGAGTTTAGTTAGTAGTGACCATCTCAGATCTCATGATTATTTTTTCTTAAAGTATGTTTGTAAATATGTAAGAAAATCTGGCACCACCTCTGTCCGTCTGTGATCTGTTGTTTTGGTTTTTTTCCTGTGCAAAAGGGTGATTTGAGAACAAGCACTTTTTTTTTTTCTGTAACTGATTTGAATTCTTGCCTAGATGTTAGTGTTTTCAATCGAGTGTTTAGCTGTCGCGTTTCAGAGTGCGGAGTGAGGGAAGCGGTACCTATCTCTCCCGCTGCTGGACTCTGCGGTGCCGGGGAGGATCGCACTCAGCGCCGGGAGCGGAGCGCTGATTTTTGTCGCCTGCCGCGATGAAGTCGCGGTAGTGTTGCAGTTCCGCTCGCGTGAGGCTTGCCAGGCTTAAGGCTTAACGTGTCGCATGTACAAAAGGGTCAGAATATTTACAGGTAATTGTGACTGTCAAATACTCCGTTGCGTTGACAAAGCCCAGAGATCTTTAAGTGTTTCGTCTTCCGTGGGGTGAGGCGGCTGCGGGGGCGTGGAGTAGCGGCGCGGGCCCGTTCGGCCGGGAGACAGGGGTGCCTCTGGCTACCAGCGAAACGCTGGCCAGCAGGAACCAAGTGTGTCACCCCGCAGGGGCGGTGTGGCTGAAGGGCTCTTCCCGGGGCAGAAGTGCAGCGGTTCACGGAGCAGAGTAAGCGAGAGCTGCCATCCCCGCTGGGGACAAACTCGCTTGATAGATGCTGATTTAGTTGGAGCGATTCCGTGACGGGGAGCAGACGTTGTTTTGTAATGGGATTTCAAACTGCGGATGCCTCTCACCCGTCTATTTACAAACGTGAAATTTGTCACGGGATCACGCAGGCCGGCGGCCCTCCGGGGGAGAGCGAGAGCGGCGGGGGGAAAGGCAAGGGCTGAAGGAAGACGAGGCTTCAAGAGGAATCGCGCTTGCCGCGTGGAAGCGGTGCTGGCGCCGCGGACACCACTGCTGTGTCTGGGCACGGCGGACGCGCAGCCCCCCGGGGCCAGGGCTGCACCCGCACTGCGGGGCTGGAGGCGGCAGCCCCGCCGGCGGCCGGGCACTTGCTGCCGGCCCGCTCCCCCCCTGCTTTGCTGCTCAGGAATGGGGCGGGGGTGGCACGGAGAAAGCGTCGCTGGCGCCTGTGGAAGCAGAGGTGTCCAACTTCGCGGAGCCCAGCGGGCAGAGGACGGGAAGGCTTAGGGCAGTGTCCCCAGGTCCCCGCTGCCCCGGCATCTGCTAGATAGGCATCTACCTCGTTCGGCCGCACCGGGAAGCCACGTCTAGATTAAAGGACGCCTCCTCAGTAGGCTACCCAGGGCTGCCTCGGGCGCCGATCCACCCTTTGGCCACTCTCGAAGGTGTTTTGGGAGCAGGCAGACAGCCCCGGGCCCAGAAGGGGCCCTTTCACAGGCCAGGTAGCAAGCCCTGAACCTCTTCTTAAGTGTTTGTGCGTATTGACTGGCAAAGTTTGGAAGTCACGGCGAAAAACGATAGGATTGTTTGCAGGAGTAAAAGCGACAGGATTTGCCCTTTGCCTGCCCCGGGGCCCCATGGGTGACCCTTCTGCAGAGAGCGCCCTGCTGAGCCTCATTGGTAGCACTACAGGGTTTGCGGAAGCCTAAAAAGCCTGAGCATTACCCGGTCAGGCTCTCGCTGCTTTCCACCTGCGGTGGTTTCGCCAGAGATCAGCCGCGGCGCGGCCGAGAGGCTCTGAGCTGCCTTCCGCTTGCTGCAGTCGGGCTGCGGGATATTTGCGGCTCGAGTTTATTAGGGTGCGTTTACTTGATCTGTTCAACGGCGTTTTCAGCCTTTATAGTTCAATAAAAATCCTGCCTGTCTCTTTTCTCTGAGCAGATCAGCACTCTTCAGTTATCTGCACAGAAAACAATACTCCCCAGCCGGGCACCCCTAGGGCCGGTACAGGGACCCCGTGCGATCCTGCCACGGCTCTGCTCCCTAAGCACCATTTCGCATGGCGGGAGCCAGCGGGAGCTGCTGCCTTGTATTGCAGAGTGGAGCGTTCTTTCTACGCCTTTACTGGACGTTTAATTAACACCGGCGGTTTGTGTACGAGGTGTCTGTTATGAGGGAAAGTTTGGATTTAGTAGGAAAATGGCATCCTGCTCTGCCCAGAAGATTGTCTCTAATGAGCACCGCCGTCCTGGGCAATGAGCGCGGTGGGGCTGGGGCTGAGCGCTGCTCACGGGGAGGGCGCTCGGAATAGGCTCTGTCTTCCTGGCTCTGTTGCGGTCTTTACTTCCATCTGGTCTCCGCCGGCCATAGGAACTTGGAGAGCTCTCGGGAGGCGATGGTGTCCAATGTGGGCGGGTGATGCTGTGCTTCCAGACTGGAGCCTGGCGGGGCAGAAGGACTGATGCCTTGCTAATTTGCGTAAATAGTTGTAATTAAAACGATTCGGGCCTCGGGGTACGAGTCCTCAGCCTTACATACTCGGCTCGGCATGTCCTTCTGAGCTCCGCTGTCACTCGCTTACACCGCAGGCGAGAGCCGAGAGCACGGTTTGAGGGCAAGAGCGGGCTGTCCCGGCACCCCGCGCCCCGTAGACACATTTGGGGTGTAAAGGCAGTCTCTGGGCTGGCTACGGGGCCGAGAGAGGAGATTCGCTGCTGCAGCCGCCTCCCGCATTCGTTCACGCCGTAACTCGGGCACTGAGCGGCAGGCGGGACGCTCGTCGCGGCCACCTCGGGGTGGGAGTGGGGGATGCTGCCGGACCCGGGGGAAAAGGCAATAGGGTGGCCTTGGGCTGCGGCGAAGGAGTAGCCGCAGCTGGTGCTCGGGTGACGGGGTTCACCTAGGACTTGTTAGTCACTTCTTTCTCAGATCAAGTGAATTTTCCCTAATTGCAAGGAGAGTGGCAAAAGTCTTCCTCCATTTCCAGCTCTTTTGAAGGAAAAGAGCCACAGGGCACAGACGCTTTGGTCTATGCTCACTGCTCCTGAGAGTTCACAAATCTAAGCGGAACTATTTTAGAGATGCCGTGCAATACCGAAGAGTCTCGCAGGTCTGTTAGGGTGAGGTGGGTCGATGAGCGTGATATCTCACGGAGGAAATCTCTTGCGATTAGCACTGCAGGGTGTGATTGCGGGAAAACGCAACCACGGACCAGGGGAAACGCCAACATCTGGAGATGTGTATGAAGAACATGGGGAAGCTGCAGGTCCCAGTGGGAAGCCGGAAGGCAAGAGATGCTTAGCAGGACGCCGGCAGCGATCAGCTCAGCCCGGCACCAGGCGTCCAGCCGGCCTGGCCTGGCGGCGAGCACCGCTCCCTGCGCCCGCCTCGGCTGTGGCTGGTCTGCCTTCTGGGCCCCGAAACGCGTTGTAATAACAGCTCCGACAGAGTCGTTCCCTTCCCTGCATACGCCTGGCTGTAGACATTGCTTCTCTGTTGTCCGCAGCTCCTCCTGCATATGGCCAGCGTTAGAGGCAAAAGCCTAAAATAAAACCAGTGAGAGGAAGGATAGAGGCAAGGGTAGGTCTGCAGAGATACTGCTGTCCCGAAATGCTTTGGTCGGAGCTCGGACGCCGTAAGGACGCTTTTGGTTTGTTGGTTTTGACTTTGCTTAATTCACTGGCACAGCGCGAACGAGCCGCGTGAACCCTGAAGGTTCTGGAGGCGGCCGGCGGTGCGCAGGGGTGACAGAGCCGGCTCCCACAGGGCCCAGGCGCTGTGCTGCGGAGCCGGGGCACTCGCCAAGCGCTCTGGCGGCGGCCACCGCGCTCCCCGTCCGGGCAGCTGCCCGCTTGGGCTGCCGGAGGAAAGCAGCGGCTTGCGGCTGGGGACGAGCCATGGTCAGCGCCGCGCTCCAGCCGGCACTGTCGGCTGGAGCCAGAACTCTTCCCTCGAAGTGCTGCGGAGAGGATCGGGCTCCTC